>BCIJ01000007.1:365588-413743 GCA_001599935.1 Holtermannia corniformis | reverse complement strand
CGCGGCACTGCCCGCGGCCAATTCCCCGTAATCCCCAACCCCTCCGTAACCCCTCCGTAACCCCTCTTGTCCCGTCGCCTGGCCCGTAACAGCTGGGCAAGTAGCAGCGCAATACATTGGGGGCGACTGGGCAATCAACTCTGAGGGTGTGGGCGGGACGGAGCATTGGGCGAGTACTCTGCTGAATGGATCAGTGTGAGCGTGGGCGAATGTGGAGCGTTATGGGAGAATGGCTGGTAGAGAATCATTGCGAATGGAGAATTATGGCGACTGGAGAATTATGGCGAATGGAGACTTGTGGCGAATGGAGACTTGTGGCGAATGGGAAATGGAGAGTCGTAGCAGATGGAGAGTCAGCGAGTAGAGAATTGGGGCGACTGAGAATCAGGCAACTGGGCAAGGAAACTTGACGGTACTGGTGCACGCGCAATGGCACCTGCCACTCAGCACAGACCTACCCATTCGGCATGCACAGACTCAAAACGAAACTCTTAGAGGCGAAACTGCGCTCGGACTCACTCAAGCTCTTCCGCAATGCCGCAACCTTTGCTTCCGCCTCTTCCAGTTCCACCTGTTGCTGTGTCCTCCTGGCCTCTGCATCCCTCAGCTTCTGCGCTTCTTGCGCCTTGGCCTCTGTCCGTGCTTCCTCTTTGCGCCTCTCCTCGGTGGCCTTGCGCTCGGCGGCTGCCTTCTCCCTGACGGCAGCCTCCTTATCAGCCTTCTCCCGCTCACCACCTGTGCGAGCACTGGGCGACTTGCTGCGCAAGCTGCGGCGACGCCCTTCGTCTTCAGCCTCGGCAGGAGTGCCACGTTGGGCACCTTGGCTCTGGCTGGCCGTTGTGTTACCACCAAGGTTGTCGGCAGGAGGCTGTTGCTGAGTGTCGGAAGGCATGGTGGTCAAGCTTGTCTTAGAATTGCAATTGTTCGTTCGGCGGCAGTGGTGAGCTCGAGCGTGAGCTCGAGCGATGTCTGCACTGCCGCCTCAGCTGTCTCGTTGCACCGTGGATCATAGCTCCGCAGGCTGCGCGTGATCCTTTCCTCACGTGATGTGTGGCAAGTAGAAGGGCAGCGCATGACCAGCGGACTTGCATGCATGTTAGCGAGTAGCATTGCAAGCTGAAGATCCTGTGCATTACAAAGGCAAGCTCACGTCATCTGATAATTGATACGGAATGAGGGCGACTGCATCTCACAGCATCCCTCAACCACACTGGTTTGTGGGCTGATTTGCCGACTGCGAAGCCTTCTGCTTGGACTCTTGCGCCAATCGGGCTTCAATCGCTAGATCAACCTCATCACTTACGTCGTCCCATGGATTGTCATCAAACACGACGGTCCAAACCTGCTGCTTAACTTCGGTCGAAAGGGTGTAAAACTCCTTATGGAGAGAGACGAGCAAGTCGACGTCAGTCTTGTCTGCTGCTTCCAGTCGGTCAATGTAGTCTTGGGCAGACATGATGAGGGAGGATGCAAGTTGAAGCGCGCTTTAAAGCTCGCTCTGCGTCACTGATAGCCTGGTGCGGCACCAACGACAAAGGAGATACCATCTGTAGCCGCTCGATCCCCATGACGCTAAGCGACTGTCCTTTCAACCGGTTAAGCGGACTGCGGGCTGCAAGTGCGGTGATGCCATCCAATATACCACTCGGTTAAACGGCCCATGTGGTTCTATTGACCTGAACAGGCGGACAGACGCAGTGTCGGTGCAATGCGCGCGGAACGCAGTGCATCCAAGCGTGTCTGTCGCCTGCCTCCCCACCCCGACACCACTGTTGCGTCTTGCAGCCTTGGCCAAGGGGGATCGTCTGACGTCCCGACAGTGCCGCGAAACAGCTCAGTGTATCTCACTGGCGTCTCACTGATGGCAGCGATGCGCGTAACGTACACTGACTTCGGCCGGACTATGTGAACTCCCGCGACTAAGCCGCTGATCCGCACACACATCACCGGAGACCGCGAGTCGCGAAGCAAGGCATGTCGCTGTGCGCTGATCAGGGCTCGGAATCCTCCGACTTCGAGTCATCGGACCGGGATCCCGGCTTTGACTCTGAGTGCACATCGACGATGGAACTGTACGGCTGTAGAATTGTGTGATGAGCAAAGTGAGGGCTTCATGGTCGCAGTGTGTAGCAAGTGCTGGTTGTGTACGGCTCTGTGATACCTGATGACCTGTGTGTACGTCTGATCCAGATGTCAGCCGCCTCAACGATCTTAGTAGGCAGTGCGAATACATGCGCTCCTTTGTCTGACAAACCTAGAGCAAGGTCGTGCTCACTCCGATTTTGCCGTGTCGCCAACCAGCTGCGCTTGAACAGCCTCAAAGACCTCATCGCTCACGTCATCCCACGGATTAGGTCCTAAACTGGTGGAAACGTCTACGCTGAACCTGTCGTCCTCTGATAGAGCGTCTTATTCTCTCGCCAGAGATGAGAGAAGCGCAATGTCCGACTTGTCAGCATCTCTGAGCCTCGAGACGTAGGATTCGGCGACGGACATGAGGGTGTGGGAACAGTCAGGCGGAGCCAAGCAGTGCCCTTTATAGCTTGCGTGCTGGATCAGTGCGAGAGCGACACAGGAAGGAGACAAAGCAGGTGTAGAGCCGCTTACGATCGATGTGCAAAGGATGAGCGGTGCGATTACGGCCCGACGGGTCCTTTCATACTACCGGCGGAGCGTCGATCGATCACCTGGTCAACTCATTCATCGGCTCTACGCTGGGAGTAAGACTGCTCTATACTACCGTGCCGAAGCCGAGCTACCGCGAGTGCTCCAGATGGCTTCAATCTGCTCATTCAGCGCCGTGTCTGCCGTGACGTTTCGCCAGCGCTTGGCGTGCACCTTGGTGTCTTCCTTGATCGACTGGGGCAAAGTCTCAAACTCGCTGCCTAGGTCTGCGAGCACTTGGGCCGATGCCAGGCTACCGGGAGTTGTGGCGGCGATGAAGCGGGACACGTACGTGCTCGAGTCGGGCATGTTGGTGGCGATGAGCCGTACCGTCACCTTTATACCTCGACCCCCCGGACGGGTATTGTCGCTTCCTATCGGTTGTGCAGCCGAGATTGCGCGCCCTATATGCTGCTTCCCTTGTCGATACCATGATCCGCCACTTGCCGCCGTCCCGACAAAATGGGGGGCGTTGTTACACCTCGAGGAGCCAAACAACCATCTGGCCTATGCTGCACAGTGTAATACGAGAGTAGGCAACATGTCCAACGTCAAGCGAAAGGTGGGTAGAGTCTGCATAGAAGGTGCTGACATTGCAGGTGCTGCTGATGGGCAAATCGGGTAAGTCTTCTTTTCCGAACCGAACCGAGCTCACCTCGCAGGGAGCGGCAAGACGTCGATGCGGTCGGTCATTTTGTATGTCACACGCAACATGACTGTGCTGACGGCAGCTCCAACTATACCGCGTCCGACACTTCACGCCTCGGCGCCACGATCGATGTTGAACACAGTCACGTCCGCTTCCTCGGCTCCCTCGTGCTGGTACGTTACCTCGAGCACGCCCGAGCTGACGGCAGAACCTTTGGGACTGCGGCGGCCAAGAGTCATTCCTCGAAAACTATGTCAATGCGCAGAAAGACACCATCTTCTCCAACGTGGCCGTGCTCATCTACGTGTTCGACGTGAGCTCGAGCGAGTGGGAAAAGGACGTCAAGTACTTTGAAGAGTGCCTCGAGGCGCTGCGGGCCAACAGCCACGATGCGGGCGTATGGGTGCTTGTCAACAAGATGGACTTGGTGATTGGCAAAGAGGAGCGGCGGAAAAAGTTTCTCGAAAAGCGCGACGAGCTCGTACGCCGGAGCAGCGGGATCGGCGAGGAGGAGGGCAAAGGTGTGCTGCGCTGCTTTGGCACGAGCATATGGGACGAGTCGCTGTACAAGGTGAGTCAACGTCTTGCGACATAGTTGACGTCAGGCCTGGTCATCCGTCATCCACACATTGATCCCAAACGTCAACCTGATCACATCCCACCTTACCCGCGTGCGCGACATTTCCCTCTCGACCGAGGTCGTGCTGTTCGAGGCGCAAACGTTCCTTGTCATCGCTAAATCCGGCTCACCCCTTGACTGCGACGAGACGGAATTCGACCAAGTCGAGCGGAGCGCGGGCGTCAAGCTGCTCGACCGGCAACGATTTGAAAAGATCTCCGAGATTGTCAAGAAATTCCGCACCACTTGCTCGTGAGTCTCCAGCTGTCGGCAAGGCTGACGACAGACGGCTGGGCGAGGCTTTCGAGAGCTGGGAGTGCCGCCTCGACTCGTGCTCGGTCGCGCTCAACTCGGTGACGAAAAACACATATCTCATGATCGTGGCGTGCGATCCGCGTGTTGGTGAGTCTTGTCATCTCGGCTGGGCTAACGACAGAACCCGCCATGCTCTCGTACAACATTGAGCAATGCCGGATACACTTTGCCGAGGTTGGGACGCAATCTGTCATCAAGCGCAAGTGCTCGTGAGTTTCGTGAGCGTCTACCGCGCTGACAAGCAGCATCTGCCGAACAAGCAAAGACATAAAGTACGAAGCGGACGCCAGCGCGGGGCGGGATTGGGATGCCATGTAATGTATCACCTTTGTATCAGCATCACCCCTGGCATGCCGATCATCGGGCTGACAAAGGACGGCCAGAGTCCTTTCTCCTCCGCGCTGGTTCCTTTCAAGGACGCCGTGGAGCCGTTCCATTGTCGCGCAGGCTACATAGCGCGCGCGCGCACATCCTCGGCGCTCACACATTCTTACCATGGGCCGCATCACGAGTCTTGTGCACCACCCGCTAATGGCGACGCCGTTCATCAGTTTTGGACTGACGGCGCTGTCGCTCCTCTTGCTGATCCTCGTCCTGCTCTCGGTCCCCGGGCCGATCAAGGGCATGTACTGGTTCTCGGTCCAGGGCACCGAACCTGGTGGACCGCTCAAGGCGGGTGTGCTCGGGTGGTGCAGTGAGTTGCTGACGGCTCGGGGGCGGACTGACACTGCCAGTGGTCAACACGACCAACTGTACTTATGCCCCGCTCTCGTGAGTGCGCGCTGACAGCCTGGCCAAGCTGACTGCGCAGGGACAATGCGTTCCTCGGCGGCATCCTTGACGTCGGCCAAGCGCTCACCGTTAGGCAGATGCTCCCGATCGGTACGTTTAACGGTGCAAGACGGCGCTGACGCCACAGCGTGCTACTGGATGATCGTCACGTTTGTCGGGTGGATCGTACTCGCCGGTGTGGCCCTCCCTTCCACAGGGTACCAGATCAAGTCGGTCGACTCGATCCGGCGCCACCTGTACACTGTCGCGATCGAGGCAACGGTGCTGTGCATCTCGCTGTTCGGCAACGTCTTGACCTGGATGGCGTTTGGCTTTGGCCGGAACGCCTACCTGACCGTGCGCGGAGGTGGTGGCGACCCAAAGAGCGGCCACGCGATGGAAGTGTGAGTCGCTGGGACGTCTCGAACGCGGCTGACGAGACAGCACGGCGATTTCCGCAATGTTCTCGCTCATCTCGCTCATCTTCGCCCTGTGGGGTCTGTACCTGCGCATCTGCCGAGCGCAAGCCGAGTGGCGCGACGCCGTGTTCAGCGATAAAGGCCCGCACGGGAAACCTGGTCGCGGGATCGAGAACCGCGCGGTCGGCGGCGGGCAACCGATCCCGTACCAGACCGAGCCGAAACCAGACGAGCCTGAAGAGTACATCCTTGAGCGCGGGCCGATGAAGCGCGGGAGCATGTCGAAGAGTCTTGGACCGGACGACGTTGAGAGCGGCGAGAACGTCACGGTCGACGAGCGGGGGGTCCGACGCGCTTCGTGAGTGATCGACAGGTCTGACCGAGCTGACGTTAGATCCTCGTACGAGCAACAATACGTGGCCCGGGCATGACTGGCCCATGAGCACCCCGAGTGCTACCTGTGCCAGTTGCGCGTCTCGCAGCATTCATTAGATCTCCCTGGTTCGATGCAAGGGTCATAAAGTTCATGTCGTGATACAGCTCATTCGCCCACCCGGTACGCGACCATTGCCTGGGGGGTCAGCCCGGTCCGTTTGAATACCAACCCACCTCGAGCGAGTGCACATTGGTGCTGAAACTCCGGAGACGGACCTGCTCCACCTGACCACGGTCAATCAGATGCGGGTCCGCATCGTCCCAGGTCGCTGGGATGGCGGTATCAGGCGATGTCGAAGTGTACGCGAGCAGTGTAAACGTGCCTGCCTGTCAGCCTACCAGCTGCAGTCGACGCACTCACAGGGCTCCTCGAGGATCGGCAAAAACGTGACCGAGCTCGTAATCTGCTTCATAATCTCTCGGATCTCGCCCTGGACCTCCTTCTCCGTCTTGGGCTTGGGCTTGCCCTTTGGTCTTGGCGGCCCGCCGGGTAGCGGCTCGAGCTTGTCGGGATCGTCTTCCGTGTGGATGTCGAATTGCCACCGCTCGAGCGTCTCGTGCGTCTCGATGCTGGTGATGGCGAGCACGAGTCGGGTGATGGATGACGTGAGCAGCCATTCTGCGGTCAGTAAGAGCTGCGCTGACGTGAACGCACCCTGAACCTGCGAGAGGATGGTCGAGAGGTACTCTTTGAGCGACTCGTCGGCCGTCACGAGCATGGGCAGGCCATACTTTTTCACCATCCTGACTGTCAGCCTGTATCAATTGACAATACTCACTTGAAATCATCCGAAGGGTAGACGCCGCGCTGGTACAAGATGCTAGAGATCAGCGACGCTGCGCTCGCGACCACGTACCTGTTGACGCTGTATTCGAAGAATTCAGTCACGAGCTGGACCGAGCCTTTGAGCGTGATGGCCTGCTGCGGCCGGACAGCCTGTTTCTGTGCCATCCTGGAGGACAAGTCGGTTGGAGATGGTGAACGGTGAGCTCGTTGACTTGTGCGACGCGTTGATTGACTTTGACGATCACGTGGTACGCAGTGTGCTATGCTCTACTGATCATAGCTTCCCAGTCTACCCTCTAGATCCACAGCCTGCCATCTGCTCTCCACAAGCCGCAGCTCGACCTCGTCAAACACCTCGACAACCTTGACGACCTCGAACCCGAGCTTTCCAAACAGCTTGAGCGAGGCGGTATTCTTGGACGAGATGCGTGCGATGAATTGTGCAGCGGACGGCGCCGGTGTGAGAAGCGCCTGCGCATAGCTTATACTATAGTCATGTCAGCTCTTGAACTTGGCCGCTCTGAACGCACAGCAGGGACAACGCCTCGAATGCGCGACCGGCTTTGCGTGCGCTCGGTTCTAGACTGTCAGATGGCCAGGCTCTCGACTGAGGCGACCCACCCGCAATCATGACCTCGCACTCGAGGTCCCCAGTGACACCGTCGGGGAGAAAGATGTTGACGTCGCCAATCATCTTGCACTCGTTCAAGCTACTTGCGGGCATGCCACTCTGCACAGACGGTCGGTCGACGAGGATGAATGTGAGCTCTGGGTGATGAGCATCCGCCGACTGCAAACGCAAACGCACTGTCATCGTCCAAGTGCCATTTCCCTATACGCTAGCGCGCCATCAGTGACCAACTTGGCCGTGCCAGCACGCACGCTGCATCTCGACCTCTTGGGCATAGCTCAGAGGTTCCGACGCCGTCAGCTCGAGCAGTTCGGGGCTCTTCATCCATTCGTGGTAGGTCTGTAGTGTCAGTGAGGTCAGTAGGGGTCGCGTCAGCATACCGGGACGTGTTCGGGTCTGTTATGCGTCAGCTCGGATGGCGCACGGACGCGATTTACCGGTACGGGACCAGGACCACCTTGTCACCGGCTATCGTCGTGTCCTCGTTGACGCGCATCCTAGCACCAGTACTGGCGATCCCTGTACGCTGCGGATGGCATAGACATACCACCACCACCATCACCACCACCATAACCCGATTTGGTCCCGTTGTCCCTCTCAACGCGTTACCGTGCTCTCGCCCATCGACCGTTGTCATCATCCCTCGTCGTCGTCGGCACGGCTCGCGCATGCGGTGACATGAGCAGAGGCCCACACAGCAACGGCAACGGTCACCGTCACGGCCCAGTTCACGCTTTCCACCAGCCGCCGTTCGCCGCCGTCCAGCCCGAGCTCTACGCGCCCGAGCCCTACCCCGCACAGTACCTGCACCCGGCCTACGCACACGACATCGTACCCGGCTCGGCGTCACCTTCCCCGCTGAAAATCAAGCTCAAGCTGGGCGGACCGGCACCGGCAGCCGACGATATGGTTGTAACCCGACGGAGTTCAGGTTCGAATGGCGTTCTGGAGCAGCGCCAGGCCATGCACCAAGCGAGTGGGAGCGAGTTTGACGAGGAGGATGCGATCGGCGAGGAGGAGGATGGTGAGTTACGACGAGGAGACCGCGCTGACAAGGCAGACTTTGAGGATGAACCGTCCCCCGTGCGCGTGACGACAACGTCGCGAGGGCGACTGATCAAGAAGCCGATCAACTATGCTGACGATGACGACTTTGGAGACGTCAAGCCGCGGCGGGCAGTGCGATCGCGCCGTCGTGATAGTTTTGTCGAGTCGGACAGTGACGAAGAGGACGAAGAGGACGAGGGCCCACGGCGTCGGGTCAGTCGTCGTCCAGTGCCAAAGCAGCAGATCCGTGCGTTCCCACCGCGCGAGACGAGACATAGCCTGCGCTCGGCATCGGCAGTCCAAGAGGCCAAGCCGGTTGGGAGGACGACGCGGAATTCGCGCCGCGACCCAGACGACGAGGAAGACTATCACCATGATCCGGCTGGCGATGCCCAGGCGGAAGCCAAGATGGAGCTCGAAGCCGAGCCACAGAGGCACGTCGAGGCCGTTGAAGAGCGCACACGGTTCAAATCGACTCCTCCGGATTCAGACTCGCCCCCACCCATGCGCAACACGGCGCGTACGCGTCAGTTGCGCGCTGAGAGGCGGAGTCAAGCCCGCGGTGACGAGGATGAGGACTGGGCGGCAGAAGAGGAAGAGGAGATCCAACCAAGACGACTGCGCGCGCGCAAAGAGGTCAACTATACGATCCCGCCGCCGCTAGATGACATTCCGAAGGATAACGGCAAGGGCAAGGGCAAGGCGCCAGGCAGCCTCTGGGCCAACCTCGCGCGTGGAGTCGGCAGTGCAAAAGGACGACCGCTCGTGCCGTGGGGTACGAGTGGAAGGGCGCTCGGCAAGGCGCTGGGCGAAGGGAGCTCGTCCGACTCGGTAGGTAGGCGCCCTTCGGTAGTTTATCCTAACGTGCACAGGACGATCCGCGTACGCCGCACAAGAACCGAGGGTACGGTGGATCGGGTCTAAGTATTCCAGGGATGGCCGGCGGCAGCAAAGCCAATCTCCTCGGAGGCGCCGGCGGCAACAGCGGCGAGCCAAACAACTTTGGCCGTGTCAACCCCAAGTCTGGTTCGTGCGCTCAACGTTCTGTGCCACACTGACCGTGCAGCTCTCGCCGATGCCGATCCACTCGGCATTGACCCAAACGTGACATTTGACAGCGTTGGCGGGTTGGACGGCCGTATGTCTGTCGCTTTCGCATGCTCGCGCTCACACTGGCAGACATCAACCAGCTCAAGGAGATGGTGGCCCTGCCGCTGCTCTATCCCGAGCTCTTTCTCCGCTTTGGCGTAACACCGCCACGCGGCGTTCTCTTTCACGGTCCGCCAGGTACGGGCAAGACGCTCCTCGCACGAGCACTGGCGGCAAGCTGCAGCACTGGCGATACCAAAATCTGTGCGTGCTCGCCACCAACCTTGCGTCGCTAACAGGACAGCCTTCTTCATGCGCAAGGGCGCAGATTGCCTGAGCAAGTGGGTCGGCGAAGCCGAACGCCAACTGCGCATGCTGTTTGAAGAGGCGCGCAACTCGCAGCCGTCGATCATCTTTTTCGACGAGATTGACGGTGAGTCTGCTCCAAGTAGCTCGGGCTGACAGCGTAGGCTTGGCACCGGTTCGCAGCAGCAAGCAAGAGCAGATCCACGCATCCATCGTGTCGACCTTGTTGGCACTGATGGACGGGATGGATGGCCGAGGTGCGTCTCCGAATCGCTTGAACCGACTAACGCGCGCAGGCCAAGTCATCATCATTGGCGCCACGAACCGACCCGATGCGGTCGACCCAGCGTTACGCCGTCCAGGCCGCTTTGACCGCGAATTCTACTTTCCACTGCCGAACCGCGAGGCGCGCAAAAAGATCATCTCGATCAATACCAAAGTGTGGGAGCCGCCGCTCGAGGATAGCTTCCTCGAGCAGCTGTCGGTATTGACCAAAGGCTACGGCGGTGCGGATCTGCGCGTGAGTCGTTCGGGCACGTTGGAACGTGCTGACGTGCGCAGGCGCTTTGTACCGAAGCTGCACTCAACGCGATCCAACGGCGCTACCCGCAGATCTACAAGTCGTCTGATCGGCTGCTGCTTGATCCCAAGAGTATCCAGGTGCAGGCCAAGGATTTCATGATTGCCGCAAAGAGTGCGTCAGAGCGCGCTGGATGCACGAGCTGACAAGGCAGAAATGATCCCATCGTCGGCACGCGCTACCGCCTCGGCTGCCGTGCCAATACCGCCGCAACTCGTCCCATTACTGTCAGACGCTCTAGAGCGACTCAAGACGGCCGTCGATCGGGCGCTGCCACCCGTCAAGCCGCGATCGGTGCTCGAAGAGGCAGAGTATGAAGACGACGATGACGGCTTGTCATTTGCCAAAGAAGCCATGCTGCAATGTAGGTCCGATCAACAGTTCATCCCTTGCTGACCCCCAGCACTCGAGACGTTGCGAGTATACCGCCCGCGCGTGCTTTTACAGGGTCAAGCCGGTATGGGCCAGACCTACCTCGGCCCGGCAATCCTCCACCACCTCGAAGGCTATCACGTGCAAAGCTTTGACCTTGCTACGCTCATGAGCGATTCCACTCGAGTGAGTTGTTGGACTCGCGGCGGGCCTAGCTGACCCGGCAGACGATCGAGGCGGCCGTCGTACAGCTATTCATCGAGGCCAAGCGTCACAAGCCGGCCATTCTCTTCTTCCCCTCGCTGATGCAGTGGTGCGCCGCGGTATCGGACGTGGCACGCACCACCGTCACGGCCATGCTAGAAGGCATCGCCCCGTCCGATCCGATCCTTCTCCTCGCAATTATCGACGGCAAGTATGACGATCTCCCGCCAGACGTGCAATCATGGTTTGGGTCTTCGTCGCTCAACCACATTACGCTCCGCAGCCCTACGGCGGTAAGTCACAGACAAGTCAACGACCGCTAACATGCACAGCCTCAACGCGCGGCGTTCTTTGCCGAGCTTATCACTCATGTCCGTCGACCACCGCTCGAGTTCCCCGACGCTGTGCCGCGTATAAAACGTGTGCTAGAGATCCTGCCGAAAGCGCCGCCACTGCCGCCAAGGAAGATGACCGAGGCAGAGCTTGCCGCTCAGGACGAGCAAGACGGTCGTTTGCGCGACGTGCTCAAACTCTCGCTCGTTCCCATTCTGCAAGAGCTGCAAAAGACGTTCAAGAAGACGGCCAAGACGGTGCTGGTGAGTAGATGACCGACCTTGAGCGTTGGCTTACGAGCAGGACGACGCGTTTGACATGTACTCGCACTTGCTTGCTTCACGCGAGGAAGCTATTGCGGCAGCCGCGACGACAGGCGAGCCAGTAGCCCCCGTGGACCTCACTCAGGAAGTAACGGTGCCGCCGGCTGCCAATGGCGATCACGTCGAGTCCGTCCAAGTCACAGTTACAGACATCACCGTTCGCTTCCCCGAGCCACGCAAACCGCACAAGGTCGACCTGGACATCATCAGCCGTCGGCTCTACAAGGATCGCTACCTGACTCCGCAGGATCTACTCGACGACTTGGAGCGCATTGTTGAGAACGCCGAGGCGATCGGTGATCACGACCGCGTCGCTCGCCTTCGCCAGATGACGCTCAAGGCCAAGCTCGCTGCCGATTCCTTTGAACCACAGTGGAAGATTGACTGGGAACGGGCGGCGGTGCGCGAGCGTGCTAGACGCCAGACGGCAGCGGCAGCAGCCGAAGCCGCAAAGCAGTCTGTCGAGGTCGAGCCACTTCGTCACTCGGCACGTGCAGATGGCAAAGCGCCCGAAGTCAGCATGACGGATCCTACAGCGCTCGAGCGAAGTCTGAAGCGCCAGCGGTCATCGCAAGGTCTTGAAGCCGTTGGCGACGAGCCTGGCGCAAAACGCCAAAAAGACGGCGATATCGAGATGGCATCACCCGTCAATGTTCACGATCCGCTCTCACCGCTGTCTGCGACTGGACCGCCCGCAGTCCTCTCACTCAACGGTCAGATCGAGGTGCTCCCAGACTCGCAGCAAAGCACTCCTCCTGCCTTGGCTCTGTTCGTTCCGGCAGTTTCAACTACCCCTCCTCCCGTCTCATCAGTCCCCAGCGCTCTCGGTCCAGACACACACTCTGCCCCATCGCCGCCACCCCCGCAGTCGATTGTCTACCCGCCATTCGAGCTGCCTGCCGATCTGCTTCAGACTGTGGAAGACAGCCTAGTCCGCTACACTGCCCCTCTCAACGTCGAGCAGCTCGAGCAGCTGCGCGCCAAATGTCTAGACGTCATTTGGAGACGTCGCTCAGAATGGAACCGCACAGAGATGGTGGACGAGCTCAACAATCACATGCTACTTTTCGTTAGCGAAGTGAGACACAGGATGGAAACATTGTAGACACATTGTAGCATTACATGCATCAAACCATATCACTTCACTCGGTGCGCGGCTTCTTTGACCCCCAGGGAGCTGGGGCACGTCCCATGCCTAGACGCTTCCTGACCACTGGCTTCGGCTCGGCTACGTCCGGAGCGGGCGGACCGAGGTTCTTCCACGCCGAGAGAGCGGCAGTCGAGGATGATTGGAAAGAGGACACGCTTGCAGTTTGTGAATCCGGCGGCGGCGGGAGCCCGAGGTTCTTCATCATTGACAGCGACGATTGATTTGCGCTCGCAAAGCCGCCAAGATCTGTCGGCTTTGTCTCGGTGGCTGCGCCCAAGGAGAACGGCAGTGGCTCGGCAAAGTACTTTTTGGACGTTTTGATTGGCTTGGGCGGCGACTTGGGCGGCTCGAAGGGCTTCGGGCCCATCCACGGTTTCACCTTGCTGGTGTAGTCGGACCTGTGTGGGACTGAACGCGCCGACTTGAACCCCGCGCTGCCAGAGGCTCCCGCTCGCTCGAGCGCCGTCAAGTCGTATTCGTCAATGTCGGACGCCCAGTATTCGGCGCCTCGGGCAGCCTTGGTGCTGTCCCGGGGTGCAAAGCGATTGTGGTACGAGCCTTCAGACGTCGGTTCGTCCCAGGTGGACAGGGGTTGAGATGTGTTGTGGCTATCGGCTCAGCGAGGTCATCAACGTGGCGTACTCACAATTCACGTATGAGACGGTCCGTATGGTCCTGCGCGGCAATCGGACGGTCCAGTACCGTTGACAGGCTTTGACGCGCAGCAAGGTCGATTTCAGGCAGAGTGTTGGTAAAGACAGTCTGACGTGGTAAGCGCCGAGAGTACCGCTTTGCGACCTACCGGCTGAGCTTTCACGGCGAACATGACAAACTCGCTCAGCTGCTTTTCCTGAAAGTCGGCCCCAGCCATGCGCGATTGGCTGTACGTCAACGTCTAGTGGGGTTAGCCCGGATATTCTGAACGATGGACTCACCAAGAATGACTGAGCGCGAGTCATGGCGACGTAGAGCAGACGCCTAAGAGTCAGCTCGACAGCTGCAAGTGAATGACCTACCTCTCCTCGGCAATCTCGTGCTCCTCCGTGGAGCGGTAAAACGGAAAGGCGCCTTGTTCGACTGCATGGTCAACAGAGCCTGCCGAACCCCGAGCTTACCAGCTGGGATGAATACCACGGGCCACTCGAGACCTTTTGCCGAATGGACCGTAGAGATTGTGACTTTCTTTCCAGTCAGTCAGTCCGACCAGCAGGCGCCTCACCCTCTTGGAGGCCTCATCGTCCTTGGCCTCGGTATCAGTTGAGAGCATTGAAGCCTGCAGGAACACCCGAAGCGGCGTGCGGCTGTAGTGTCAGAAGCGTCTGACGTCGACGCCGACGTACTCGTCGGGAGCCAAGCCGCTCTTGGGCGAGTTGTCGTCGCTGTCTTGCGCTGCTTCGACATCCTCATCATCCGACACGAGGTCTATTACATCACCCAGGGGCTGCTTCCTCTTGGCGGCGCGCTTCGGCCGAGCAGGAACGGCCTTGGGGATGTCTGACGTTGAGCGCGAGAACATGGGATGCAGCGCCGGTCTCCGAGTTGCCTCGTCCTTCTTGACAGTGGCTTGGACAGCATCCGAGCTGGCTGGGTTGAAACCCACGTCGGCATCTGGTAGGTCCACAGCCGCGTTTTGTTCATCCTGGACGATGACGGCGTACGATATCTGGCACATCAGCTTGACTGTGAAGACTGTATACGCACCAGTTCTTGCACGTTGTCCCAACGAGACTGCCAGTCCTGCTGCGTCTTCTTCAAGTGCTCCTCGTAGTCGGTCTTGTGTAGCACCATTGAGATCAGCTCGTTCACCTGGGTGCCCTAGGTCCATGTCAACGCGTTCGTCACGCCTCGCACGCACCTTTGCCGCGGCCCGCCTCAACTTCCTGATGATGCCGACAAAAGTGCCGAGGTTCTTCTTGAGCGCCGTCTTGAGCTCTGGGAACGGCTGACCATCTGCAATCAATTCGGCTAGTGCCATTGGCGAGATTTTGCGCGCCTTGGCTTCGCGTAGCAAGTCGGCAATAGACTAGACATTAGCTCACGCTTGCGACCAGAGCAGACCCACTTTGTCACCGATAGCACGGCGCGGGACATTGACGACGCGGATGAAGGCAGGCTGCGTCATCAGCTTTCGTCATCGGCGCCGGACTGACTTGCCGCAAAGTCTGGATTATCGGCGAGCTGTAGATACGCCAGAATGTCCTTGACCTCGAGGCGCTCGAAAAACTTGTGGCCGCCAACAAGCCGGTTCGGTATGGCTGCCTTTTGTAGGCCAGCTTCGATGGATCTCGAGAGCGCGTTGTAGCGCACTGCCAGTCAGCCAGCTCGACGTAGTTTCCCACACTCACAGAGTACCGCAAAATCCCCATAGTCGAGCGCGCCTCCCGAGTAGGCGATCATGCGCTTAATCTCGGCAGCGATGAAGCCGGCCTCGATGACAGGGTTGAGGAACTGGCGCAAGGTGACGGTTGTGCTCTTCGGATGGGAGGTGCGTAGCCCCTTTGCGATACGAGTGCGGTCTGTTCTCAGCTACAGCCTGCATGCCACCTAGACGAACCTTGGGATACGATGGCATGTGATGCAGCGAGAATCGAGCCAGTCGATCTGTAGTTCTCTTCGAGGAAAATGGCCTTTGTTCCAGGAAAGTCTACAAGTGTCAGCGCACAGTCAGCTCAAACGCACTGATCCCGCCTTTGGTCATATGTCGCAAGTTTTCGATTTCTTAGTAAGTCAGCACTCACAGCCGCTTGACGCACACCGCTTACCTGCCGCACGCCAGCCATAGATTGATTGATCGGGGTCTCCGACTACGCTGACGCAGCTGTGCGCCTTGGCAAAACATATCATGAGCTGATATTGAGTCGTGTTGGTGTCCTGTGGGGTGAGCGACGGGCTCAGGAACCAACAGTACGCACTTGGAACTCGTCGACGAGGATATGTCGGCAATTGGCGAGGATCCCCGGCGCTTCGCGGAACAACTTCAACCCGAAAACGAGCAGGTCGTCAAAGTCGAGCGACTTGGCCTCTCGCAGCGCGGCTTCGTATTCCGCATATACCTGCAAGGTCAGTTCTGATGCCAAACTGATAACGACCCACCTCGGCAATGATGGCCAGTAAGTCGCCCGAGATCCCTTCGGCATTCGCAGCCCGAATGGCCATTGCATCCGGCGACTCCTCCCTCGCCTTGGCCTTGGAGATGTCACTCTGGACCGCGGCTTCCTTCAGCTGGAACCCTTTGGCCTGGATCTGATCTGCGTGCGACTTTAACAAGGCCTTGATTGTCTTGCGTCTACGGTATTGTGAGTTTGCGTCTTGCCACGGACGCAACTGACGTGTCGTCTGCGTCGGTGATCGAAAAGTTGTTGGGTAAGCCAATGATCGCAGCGTGCTTGCGAAGGTATCTAGCACAGATTGCGTGGAACGTCCCTGTATTGTCAGCAACGCTCCGTCAATCCCCGACGCACCAAGCACAAGCCGTTCCGTCGCGGCCGGACCAAGTAGAGCTTTGAGCCGATGACGCATCTCGTTCGCTGCCTTGTTCGTGAACGTGACCTGGGATTATCAGCACGAGCTTATGCTCCCCATGTCAGCGCGCACAGCAGTGATCTGGTGCGGAGGGATCGCATGATGCTTGACCAGGTGAGCGACGCGAGATGTCAAGACGCGTGTTTTCCCTGCGATCTCAGCGGTGGCTCTGGTAGAGTAAGCCAGTCCTACCTGAACCTGGACCAGCCAAGATCTGTAGTGGGATTTCTGGCGGTGAAGTGACCGCTGTAGAGGTGAGCCCACTTCTACAGAATCACTCCACGGACCTTGTCGTTGCGCGTCGTTCAGTGACGCCAGATACGGGTAGCTGCCTTGCTCGGCCTCGGCTACGACCGAGCTTGAGCTCTCTCCGTGAATCTCCTCCATAGCGTCTCGTGCTGGTCGTTGTCGATCTGGACAAACACTAGGCCGCATGACGAGTGGATCGATCCGATGGAACCAAACAACCGTGCATCGTGGCGAATACAAAAATGACAACTACACCCCTCAGAGCTTGCTGATAGCCTGCTTTGCCTTGTCGCCGGTCGCAAACTGGCCCTCGGTGACTCCAGCGCCCATAGCGGCGGTCGATGAGCTGTCATGTCAGCCGCGGCCGCGCTTAGCTTGACCACTTACATGCCGCCAGTGGCAGTCATCAGCAGCGCGTCGGCATAGTCGGCCCCAGACCACTGCGATGGTCAGCCGAGTCGAGCTCATAACTACACACCTTTTGATGGGTCAAGACGTCGCAGCCAATGTCACGCTCGCGGCGTTGGATAATCTCCACATAGGCCTTCATTCCCTCTTGCGAGAACGCGCGTGCAAACGTGTCGTTGATGTAGGCGTTGGAATGCAACCCGGCGAGCTATGCCTGTCAGCCATACTCGCGAGCTCTCATGTACCCACAGTGATAAACTGGAAAAGGAAGCCAAGCTTGCCCAGCGCCCACACATAGTCCTTCATCTCCTTCTCCCCGAGCCCCGCCGCATCCCAATTGAAGCTCGGGCTGAGGTTGTACGCAAGCCAGTGCCCGGGGCGCTCCTTGTGTACCCCGTGCGCAAACTGCTTGGCCTGGTTGTAGATCGGGGACTTTGTCTCCATCCACAGCAGATCCGCGTAAGGCGCAAACGCGACTGCGCGGTTGATGGCGCACTGGGTGCCGCCCTGGTAGCGAAAGTAGCCTTCACGGGTGCGCGGCGTATTCCAGCACCAGTAGGGCGCCGTCTTGAGGCCGTACGACTTTTGTGCAATCTCGAGCGTAGCGGCGTTGGACGCGTGGGATTCGTGAATGTGCTGAAGGAACGCGGCGACTTTGGGTTGCTGGACGCCTTGCTCTTTGAGCGCCTTGGCGATCGTCTCGGGGTAGAGTGCCAGGCTGGCAGACGCAATCCAGTCATCTTCAATTGCCTGCAGCTCGGCGCCACTCTTGCCCGATTGCTCGGCGGCGAGCATGATTTCGACCAGTGGCAGCAACGAGCGGTTCGTCGAGCCGAGGATGAACGCGTGATCGCGCGGGTCAATGTTGGTCGTGATCAGCGTTGCGGCTTCCGAGTCGGTGCGCGCGACGACAAGATTGGTAACGCCCATAATGTCGCACTGGAGGCGCATGGAGACGAGGCGGTTGATGTGCTCGGCAATCGGGACAAGCACCTGCGTGGCTCAGCTCGTGTCGTACGCAGCATTCATTGGCGCACCTTGCCGGCCATGTGCCCACACTTTTTCGTCCCGGGCGCCTGGTCCTCGATGTGGATTCCCGCAGCACCCGCCTCGACCATCATTTTTGTAAGCTTCATGACGGCCGTCAAACCTGTCTTGTCAGTTTGCTCCTATCACGAAGACTGACGCACCGCCATGGCCGGTATCGGCATCTGCGACGATGGGCCGCAGGTAGTCGATGGGCTTGCCGAGGTCGCCAGCTTTGCCACTGGCAAACGCCTGTGAGCGCGTAAAGCGCTGCTTGCGGTCATGAAACAGCTGGGCGGTGAACAGCTGAGCAACCTTTTGCGGTACAGTGTTGGAGGGGTAGTCTGCGGGTCAGTATGACTATCATACCAACTGTCACTCACCGGCTAGATCTGGACCGGGCTCGAGCGAGCTAGACGCCGTGCTCGACGACTGCCAGCCAGAGACGTAGACGGTCTCGAGATACTTTGCCATCTGTGTGAGCTGGACAGGATCGAGTCTTGGTCTGTCAGCCGAGAACACTACCCGTCGGATGCACTCACGCGCCATAAGTCATGGTGCAACCACCGCCCTCACCGCGCTGCTTGGCCTCGAGGATCTTCCACAGCTTGTGGGCCATGACATCGGAAGGGTAAGAGATCGGCAGTGTCCCTCGCTTGTTGACAACCTGCTCTGCAGTATACGGGCGGACCGTGCGGGCAAACCGAGGCAGCTGGGAGCGTCAGTCTCATTTGGATCCCCTTGCCTGCGCCCACCGACCTTGAAGAACTGCTCGACCGCCTTGACTTCTTCATCAAAGATTGCCTGTTCAGATGCCATGGTGCTGTTTGCTCGATTGAATCAACCAGTGCTGCTCCTAAGTAGCTTCGAGCGGCCGAGTGAGCGCCAGCACGACTCGCCTTGTTCGTCACGAGCCCAGAGTGAATGGACACGCCGGGAACTGATCAGCCGGTGCTATTCCCGACCAAACCCGACGGCCGTCACACTCGGACTCGCGCACGACGGTCATGTTCCGTCATTGTCGCTGCCATCACCCAAGCTGCTGTCGCGGCCGCGAGGCTACCAAGCCGTTTGAGAGATGGAGCTCGTCCGCCAGGCAGGCAACAGGGCCGCTACGGCCGCCAGGAGGCTGAGAGCAAGCATGCAGCATTGACATTAACGTTGTTGCAATAACTGTTTGCGTACAGATGAGCTCATACGCAAAAACGGCCCTGCGCTGTCTTGTCTTGATGCGGTCGATGCACTCGACAGATGCATACGGTGGGCTGGTTGAACCTCGGACGCTACATACCGCTTCGATTGATTTGTGATCACAATTGATACGCCTGACGCCTGCGCAGATCTCGCGCTTTCCGAGTATAACCTCAAAGGGATCCAGTCTCGACGCTCAAGAGAGTGCAGCACGAATCGAGCCTCACGCTGCACTACGCCGAGATGCTCCTAGCACTGTACTGCTAGGCGCTCATCCGAGTTGCTAGAGCGTTACGGCACGTCTGTGCCCATGCGGGGCTGACAACGAGCATGGTTCAAACGGGTCGTTATCTCACTTGGTTATAGCAATACGAGCTCCAGCTAGCTCATCAGGCATCTGCGAGCTGAGTACGACTCGACTATGCCCGACATCTACACGGTGCGTGCTAGGTTCCCGCACGCGCTCCCAGCTCACACCCCGCAGCCCGACCCAGATGATTACAGTATGTTTGTTGCTCAGTTAGAGTCATGGCTGATGGAGCAGCACCCGGTGCAAGCCTGCGATCCAGACCTGGGACGGCGCCTGGCGAGCGGATCTATGACATGGTGATTGATCCGTGAGCCGCTCTGTTGCGCTCGTGGACGAGTGACTGACCGGGTCAGACAGTCTGGCCGGCGCGTATCCAAGAAACCAGCAAACTCGCCTTTTCTGGCCTATCAGCGACACAAGCAGCTCGAAGCTGAAAAGGCGGCACGGATCGCCGCCGGCAAACCTCTGCCAGGCGATCTTCCTGCGCCTTGGAACGTCTGGTCGCTCATCAAGCCGATTCTACTGCTATTGCTACTCTTACCCATTATCGGCCAGTTCCTGACCGGATCAATGGTGTTCAATCTCGAACCGCAGCTACGCCAGGCATGGCGCGACTATGGCTACCATGCGCCGTTGCGCGAGTTCACGCCCGTCCAGCTGGCAGCGTATGACGGGTCGGATCCGAAACGCCCCATCTACCTTGCGATCGATGGCGATGTGTACGACGTTTCGAGCAGTGCGAGGATCTACGGGCCTGGGGGGAGCTATCACATGATGTCGGTAGGCGGGATACAGCCGCATGCAAGCTGACGAGGATTAGGGCCGGGCGCGATGCCGCGCGCGCATTCACGACGGGCTGTTTCGAGACTCACTTGACGCACGACCTGCGTGGGCTTTCACCTCCAGAGCTCGAAGTGGGTGCACCCTCCAAACTCCCGACACCGACTGATCCCGCAGGCCGTCGCGTCCTGGAAGAAATTCTTTGCCCAACACGAACGCTACTCCAAGATTGGCACGGTGCTGAACCCGCCCATCGACCCTCACTCGGCCCTACCGCCCCCCTGTAAAGGCGAGTCGGCACCAGCCGAGGTTCAGGCGGGGCATGTCAGACCCAAGGGCGAGCTGTGATCCGCACCGCACCGATGCGATTGTGTAGTCTCAGGGCATCATCGGCAAATTCACTGTCTCACCCTACACTGCCGTGTTCCCGTCAGCGGCGACGAGCTCGAGCCTGTTGGTGGTAGGCATATCACCCCTGATGGAACGTGCCGTAAAGTGTGCCGCCGACGCAGAAAAGGGGGAATCTCGCCACCTTTGCGCGCGTTCGTCATCCGCGCCGACCGGAACAAGCTTGTTGGGCCCTGGAGACCCGATGGGCTGCGGCGTGTCTTGCCTGTTGATTTCAAGTGCGGTGCCGTGTGTGGAGCTCAACTGGACGACTGATTCGTTCAGTGAACGAGTGCACCCAGTCTGCTGCAGAGGCAAGTCGAACCGAGTTCGGACATGAAACCGAGCGTGTCCGTCGGGCGGCCGAGATTGTCGGCTGTCCCCGCGGCGGATTCCAAAGCCGACGCAGGCCGTGCACGTCATCAGGTGCGCGCACGATCCAAGGGGAAAAGAAGACGACGGTGCGACATCGGTCAGCGCTCGTCCGCGTCGACACGGTGTTTCACTCGAGCGAGCTGCGAGCTGGTGCTGGGCAGTGAGCCAGCGTCGCGTTACGTAGCGGCCGATCCGCGCATGGACCCTGAAAAGTTTGAAGACGGGAGAATCGTCGCGGAGCACGGAGGCCACCAACAGTGGTCAATCCCAGCTCGCCTAAATTTTGGCAAAGAGGCCGAGGCTCAGTCTTGGGCCCTGTCGACCCCGCACACGCTGACCTGACCCTTGCTGCCAGCACGAGCTCGAACAGAGCCTAAGCGGGCGTCATCAGCGATTGACGAGCCGTCCAAGACGCTAGAACACGCACGGGCGGCCACTCGAGGCGTGCGCGGACAAAACACCGCCGAGCCGAGTTTTCGAACGGGACGCTGGTCAGCACTTTGGACATCGAGCGGCGCATCCACGAGCCATGCAGCTCGCTCCGTTGACCCACTCGAACGAGTCGTCCCAGTCCCCGCACCCGTCGTCGCATTCGCCAGACCCGTCCCAGCCGCCGGCGTCGACGTCGAGCTCGCACCCTAAAATGGACCAGCAGGACATCATGGCCGCAGAGGGCTCGTCTGAACCGCCGAGCGTGGTCAAGCCCAAACCGCACCAGTGTCAGATCTGCGGTCGCGGCTTTACGACCGGAGGGCACCTGCAGCGACACCAGCGCATCCATACGGGCGTCAAGGCTTTCAAGTGCCCGTATCCAGGTTGCGACACGCGCACCAGTCGGCAGGACAACCTGCAGCAGCAGTGAGTAGGAGGGCCAAGATGGAGACGAGGCTGACAAGGCAGCTACCGCACTCACCTCTCACCAAGCATCCGTCGTGGCTCGGGATCAGCAGCGCGAGCGGCCGTCGCTCGAGCAATGGAGGAGGCAGGGATTCGACCAGTCTCGGGGAGTAGAGCGCGCAAGGCGAAATCAACCACCGGGTCCTCGTCGTCTTCCTCGACGCATGCACCGTCGGCGCCGCCATCACTCTATGGTGGCGGCAGCGGGCACTCGACGCCCAGTTATGGCAACGGCGCGTACGGCACGTACGATCCGATGAGCGCAAGCTACCCTAGCTACCCTAGCTATCCTCTACACCATACTGGGTCGATTTCGGGATTGGCCACACCGTCGAGTGCAAGCTCGAGCCGGGTGCCTTCGCCCGTGAATGGTCATGCTATGGCTCCCCACACAAACCCCTACTTTCCCGCGGCGTACCCTGGAGCATACAGCTACGGCCCACCACCACCCGCCAACCCATACTACACCCCACCCCTCCCTGCCTCGTACCAACCGGCGCCGCGCAACATGTATGCGCCTGCCGGGATCCCTCCCCACCACCAGGCGCTCTACAGCCCCGTGACGCCATCGTCACTGGACAGCCGGCACCCTTCAGCAACCTATCTGCCACCGGCGTACCCAAGCCCTTATGCACGCCCACCCCCGTCCCAACCCGACTCGCGCCAGTCGTCCCTTGCACCAGGAGACGAGCCTGCCAACGCCGCCCATGCCTACACATACCGGCACCACCCCGGTTCCTCCCTCGCAGGTGGGGACTACCACCGGACGCAATCACCGCGTCGACCGTCGCCACCACCACCAATCGACCAACCATACTCGTACCTGGCTCAACCGCCTCCGCGGGCATTCACAGACTCGTACGCGCCGCTGAGGCTGTACGACGATCGATTCGCGCCGCCACGGGCACACGCCGTATCAGCAGCCGAAGAGGACGAGTCGTCTGGTTCCGACGCAGGCAGGCGCGCAGCGTACCACGCTTCACCCGACACGGCGCTGCACGACAGTAAAGACCCAGCAGGTGCCGCGCCGCCACTGAAGGAGATCTCGGCCGGCGATTGGGGTAGCGATCGAAGGATCTGGTAGCAGCAGGGCGAAGAAGAAGAAACCAAGAAGCTAGACTGTACATAGCAAGAGGCACAGCGAGCCAGGCTTGACAGCGATGCAACCGCTGAGCATGTCACGTGATCACCGCACAGACGTCGCTTAAGCTGAAACGTCGGGTCCTTTGGGAACACAGCTTCACTTTGGCAGACAGCGAGCTGCCCATGCTCACTTCCGTGCGCCGTGCTGTACTGGCCCACCCACTTGTACTCTCGGCCGTACTGCACGCCGTGCTGATCGCATACGGCGAGTATCAAGACCGGCACTTTACCGTCAAGTACACCGATGTCGACTATCGCGTCTTTAGCGATGCAGTGCATCTACTGTGGAGTGACAGCAAGGGCGATGCGAGAGCCAAAGGCTGGTTGACGCAGCGGATGAACTGGAACATCGGCGAGTGAGTGGCTTGTCTGCACAGACCGTAGCTCAGCTGATCTTCAGCCCTTATGAGCGAGCCACATTCCGCTATACGCCTCTGTTGCCGCTACTGCTTTCACCGATCAGGCTACACCCTCTACTGGGCAAGATTGTGCTTTCGGTGTTCTCGCTCGCTCTGCCGAAGTTACTCCTCGCCCCGCCCTTATCCTCCCCCCCACTCGCCACGCATCTCATCTGGACGCTGAACCCAATGGTCCTTAATATCACCACTCGGGGCTCGTCCGAAGCAATTCTGAGCGTCGTTGTCGTTGGTGCACTCGCTCTCTTCCTCCGAGGTCGTGAGCGCGCGGCAGCGGTAGCCTGGGCATTCGCCGTGCACTGGAAAGTCTACCCCATCGTCTACGCCACCAGTCTCTGGGCTGTACTGGCTGCTCGCGGTGGATGGCTGGGCTGGCGAGTCTGGCGTTTCGCCATGATCAGTGCCGGGACGTTCATCGCGCTCGGGCTCGCATGCTGGTCCATGTACGCCCACTTGTGCGCTCAATCTCTCCTAACTCGCACAGATGGGGCCAGCCGTTCATCCACCACACATATCTACACCACCTCACGCGCCAAGACCACCGTCACAACTTTTCACCCTACTTCTACCCGATCTACCTTGCGCAGTTTTCACCAGCGCCAATGTCAAACCTGACCCGGTTGCTTCGGCATCCACTCACCTCGTTCCTCCCACAGGCGCTGCTGACGCTGTCAGCCGGGCTGTGGCTGCCCCAGCATGGAGTCGACCTCGCGTTTGTCTGGTTCATACAGACTTTTGTCTTTGTCGCGTTCAACAAGGTCTGTACGAGCCAGTACTTTATCTGGTTCCTCTTTCTTCTCCCGCCGGCGTTGCCGCACTTGTATATAACCCGGAGGCGTGCGGTGATATTAGGTGTAGTCTGGGTCGGCGCTCAGGTCGGTTGACTTTCATGCATGACTCTGCGCTGACAAGACAGGTCATCTGGCTCGCCATCGCATTCAACCTCGAGTTCAAGGCGCGCAGTGTGTACCAGTACCTCTGGACGGCAGGCTGCCTGTTTGTGATGGCCCAGGCATACGTCGCAGGCGCGTTGCTGGATGCCTACCGACCACTCCGGAAAACGGTCTAGCGGTCATGTATTGCTAGTGTACTGCTAGGACGTCTCGCAATAATCACGCCCGGTTTTGCCACCCACCTCAACGGTCCGCTGCGGCGCAGCACTGGCCATCTCGAAAGTTGACGCCGAGCTGACTGCAGCCATCGAGCGATGCAAGAGTCGAGTGCAAGATCAACGGCGCTTCCGGTGCCGCCGACATCATCCCGCAATCGGCGTGCACCAACAGCAACTATCCAGCCATCAGCACCAAGCAAAGAAGCCAAGCAGTACGACGCCGAGAGCGAAGGTCAATATGGTCGCTCTACCCTGTCAGACCTCTGGCTCGATTCACGCCTAATCGATCCGGCTGCAAGCAAGCCGACTTTTCGACTGCACGGCGAGTTCCGACCCGTCACTTATCGCAACCTCAAATTAGCCCACAAGCTCGTCCAGCTCACATGGCGTCGCTTCCTTTTGCTGTTCTGGACCCAGAACAGGCTAAGAATGGCTGCGTTTGTGCTCGGCAAGTTTGTACAGGGCGTACTCCCCGCTGCAAAGATCTGGACCATGAGTCGACTGCTTGACGAGATCCAGACGACGTTTGAGCGACGCGAAGTGAATGAGAAGCGGGTGCTGTCATTGGCGTTCTTGGCCGTGAGTTGCTACTTGACGAGATGGCGCTGATAAATCAGTTACTGTCCTCATCCAGCAGCGATCTGTTCCAGTTCTTGACTCGGCACAACAACATTATCGTTCAAAACCACGTCAACTTTGCCATGGAGAGCCGCTACCTCGAGGCTCAGCTCGCGCTCGACATTCCATCCCTGTCATCACCGTACATGGCATCACTCATGTACGAAGCAGGCGTGTTTGCGGGGTATGAAGAACTCGGCGGGCCATCGAACCCGCGCGGTTTTAGCCCAAGTCCGTTTCAGTCACTCAGCAGCATCTTCACCGCCATTACCCTCGTCGTCGAGGTCGTCTCCCAGGCTGGCGTCATGTACCAGGCGATCCAGTCGGCCAGTTCGGATGGCCCGCTGTCGCGCAGTTCGATCTTGTTGATCCTGCTGTCGTTTGCGCCGGCTATATTCAACCTGCTCGGGACGTACGTCAGTTACAAAGTGCCTCGAGCGATGCGGCATGAAGAGTGGCAGTCTGAACGGCGCGAGACACGCACCCTGCGCGACCTCGTCAAGAACGGCGCGTATCGTCAAGAGGTTGTCCTCTTCCAACTCAAGGACTGGATCATGGCTCGCTGGGAGAAGAACAAGCTTGCCAGCCTGGAGCGCGGGTTCGCTCGCAGCGAGCAGATGGGCTACCTCCAACTCTTCTTGGACTTTATGGGCGACTTTGTACACATCTCCTTTTACGTGAGTTCTCCGCAGCCGATTCGCGGCTGACATCCAGGCGCTGCTCGCACTCCGCTCTTTGTCAACCAATCTTACACTCGGCTCGATTCGGCTGTACGAGAGCACGGCAGCAAGTCTGCTCACCTCGGTCAAGCGCTTGATGACGACGTTCGAGTCGACGTTTCAGATCGTGTTTGTCCTAGCGGCGTACTGCGAGGCAATCGAGGCCTCGCGTAAAGACGAGTGGACGACGCGAAAGTACGCACGGACGCTCGGGAGCGACATACCGCGCGAAAAGGTCGAGTACGAGGCGACGCGGCTGCCGGGCGGAATGCGGATCGAGGCCAAGAACCTCGGGTTCTCGTATCCGAACGCGACCGAGCCCGTACTTCGCGATATCAACCTCACGATCGAGCCGGGTGAGACGCTAGCAATAGTTGGCTTCAATGGTGGCGGTACGTCTGCTTGCGACGGGCTTGGCTGACTCTGTAGGCAAAACCACGCTTGTCAAGGCGCTCATGGGCTTGTGAGTGTCCACTGTCTGTTCATCCACTGACCATCAGGTATGATCACACCGGCGAGCTCACGATCAACAACCATCTCGCACACGCATTCATACCTGCCCAACTGCACGCGCGCACCTCGTGCCTCTTCCAAGACTTCTCACGCTACAACCTGACACTGCGCGAGAATGTCGGACTCGGAGACGTCAGCAAGATGGACCACGATCCCGAGCTCGAGACAGCGGTGATACGGGGCGGCGCAGAAGCTGTGAGGGAGAAAGTCGGGCTGGATCGGTTGCTCGACAAGTCGGGTGTACCTGACACTACGACGGGGGAAGGCGCGCAGAGTGGGGCCGAGGTGGTACCGCAGGAGGACCAAGATGACGGCCCGCCGCGCGATATGCCTCCGCCACCTGGCATGGGGCGCGGAGGAGGACCCGGCGGAAAAGGCCGCGGTGGTGGACCTGGTGGCAGAGGCCGCGGCGGGCCTCCACCCGGTGGACCGCCACCAGAGCTGCTCGCCAAGATGATCTCGTCCATGGCCAAGCACGGCAAGCCCAAGGCTGACAAGGGCGCGGCTCTCTCCGGCGGGCAGTGGCAGCGCGTCGCTCTCGCTCGGGCGTTTTTGCGGGCCGACGATGCGGATCTAGTCGTGTTCGAGTAGGTCATCCCCGCGCGTTGAACCGGGCTTACAGCCAGTGAACCCTCCGCCGCACTGGATCCTCGCGCCGAGGCCCAGTTGTTCCAGCGGATCCACGCCTTGTCCCGCGGTGATGAGGGTCAACGCAAAGCGACGACCATCTACATTTCGCACAGGTTCTCGACTGGCAAGTCGCATCAGACGCATCGAATACAGCTGACGGCACAGTGCGCAAGGCGGACAATATTGCCGTCGTCGAGGAGGGGGTGAGTCGTTCGGTCTGAGAGATCTAGCTGACACTGCAGACCATCACCGAGCTGGGATCGCACGCAGAACTCATGGCACTCGAGGGGCGTTATTTCGAGTTGTTCAACCTGCAAAAGGAGGGTTTCGAGTAGACGCAGGCTGTATAGAGTCGACTGCATATCCCATACTGTATACAACGGATCAAAAGCCTACAATGTCAGCTTTGCGAACGGGATTAGACTACATACCATAACGCGTCTTGGCCGCCTTTGACGCCGCCTTGTTGGCGGCAAAACGCTCCTCCCACGCGTTCTGGTTCGTATAAGCCGACTTGATGAGCGACGACAGTTGGTGGGTCCGGATCCCGCGGCCGACAGCGTTGAGCATCTGTGGCGTCAGTCGATGCCGCATCCCATTACACAACTCACCCCGCCGTCTGGCATATCCTCAAACTTCTTCGGCGCAGTGAGCTTCTTTGCTTCCTCGATCCGCTTGCGCTCAAGCTCCATCCCACTCGATACGTCAACCGTTTGCAGACGATTTTTGTCAACACCGATGAGCTCGTCCCACTCGTTGCCACGTCGTCCGTCGTCCGCAGGGGCTTCAGGTGCGGCAAAGAACGATTGGTAGTAGGTTGGTTCGTACGCTGCCCACTGGCCAGACGGAAGCTGGTAGTAGCCTGGGTATGGGTCGTTTGGTGTTGGTTCGGGCGGGACGTAGTCTGCTACGGCTGGAGCGGCAGACACTGAGGGAGGTTTAATGCTTGGCTCGGGTAGGTCGGGAAGCGTCAACGTCGGGGCGGGCGCGGCTAACGTCGTTAGTCGCATCGTTGAAGGAATACGACGTACCGAGACCAAAGAGATCGACTTGCGGTGTGGCCTTGGCCTTGCCTTTGTTTCGACTGACCGAGGGGGGTACGAGTGAGCCCGCTGGCGGATGTTCATCATCGCTGTCGCCGTCTGTCGGTACGACAGGGTTCCGCGCAGCGGCAGATTTCGCGCTACCCTTGGCCAGCAAACCGCCCTTGCCTCCCGCAGAGACAGGTAGAGCACGCTTAGGTGCCGGCAACATTCCGAGTAGGGCAGAGCTTCGTCGTCAGTCTCCATCAACCACGCCCGGCAAGCTTACGATCCCTTGCCCTTTCCTGCAGCACCCAGCTTTGGTCGCTTAGCAGCCGGTTCGTCCTCTATCCGATCCTCTTCCTTGCCCTCGTCGTCGCTGCCATCGCCACTCGAGAGTTTTGGCAGGTCAAGAGTGATCCGTACCGGGCCGTTGCGCTTCTTTGGCTTGGCAACTGCCGGACGAGCAGCTGGCGGCGAAGGTGCTTGTACAGCAGGGGCTTCAGACTCCGAGTCCGAGCCAGAGGCATAAGCGTCCAGTAAGCCCATGGTGGTTGTTTGAGCGGCGACATCGTCAAAGCGAGCGTGGGTGGAGGCAATGTCGGCCTATTGCTAGCGGCATGCTAGAGCTACCGGGGAAAGTGGCAGGCGTCCTCCTGACCGTGTGCAATGCGAATGCGCTACATGGTACAACATGTCTATACGATACGTGCGATGCGGTTGCGATGCAGAGTGCGCCTTCCTTGCTCTCGTCGGCGGCCAGGCCTTCCTTTAGGTGACGGCGATCGTCGGCCGATCAGTACATGGTCGCCTCGGCGAGGGCGATCAGGACCTGAAGATCGTCAGCGAGTCGCTCGAGTCGGATCCCCGGGAGACATACCAGCTGTGCTTCTGGACGACCCATGTCAAACTGTCAAGCTGCGTCAGTGATGCTTCCGTCGGCGCTGGCTGGACTTACTGCGCCGCCGCGAAGCTCCTTCCACCGTGAGGAATACCATTGAATGACGTGCCGCTCTTGGTGTGTTCTGCGCTGATGAGTCCGGCCCGAGGGCCTTGGTGGACACTCACAAAGGGATGCCCGACATGGCCCGCTGTCGTAGCATCATCATAAAATGTTGAATCTCGTGCAGCCAGTTGACCATTGCGGACGGCCCGTGAACGAGCATGAGTGGCTCGAGCAACCTGAGCTGTCAGCTACGTCGCCTAGCTCGCGCTCCGCACCCACTTGTTCAGACAGTCGAGGTAGCGATCAACCATGCCGACGTTTGGATCGAGGACCGGCGCACGCTTGAGCATGCCTAGATCGACCTGGATCGCCTGGAGCGTCATGGCGGCCAGTTTAGTCTGCGAAGCCGGGTGGTGGCCCATCGGGTGCGCAGAATAGTACATCATCCTGCTTGAAGGTTTTTCCGGTTTGTTTGTTTGCGTAAACGGTGTGTAATTAGCAAAGGGTGAGGGCAAGGGTGATCAGTGAAAGGCAGGACTGAAGACGACGGGGGAGCGAAGGCGGAGCGGGCTGTGGGGACCGTCACGATGCGAAGAAGGATTGCGAGTACAGGTTGAGACTCCGTCCGACCAGGGAGGGCTCGATGGCGTGCGTGCAAGACGGCGGCAACGATGCATGGTCCCTTTATACGCTCGTCACCGCGGGTAAAGGACGGGGAGCGAGAAAGGAAGCTCGCCGGCGGGTAGATCGACAGAGTCGGGGCACATGGCGAGCACCGTCACAAAGGAGAAACCGTGTTGGCTCGGGCTCCGTCACCGTGACGACCGAGTGCAATGAAAGGAAGTAGTAGTGTTTCACCAGTGGAAACGACGATGCATGCGATGCGAAGGGTGATACAAGGAGACGGCGAGCGGGCAGCGGATCAAGGGGTACGGAGATCATGTCATGGCTGTCACATGTCAGCCGGTGCGTTGCAGCTGCGGGGCTCAACCCACTGTACTTTGGACCGCCACCGCCCTCGGGCACGGTCCAGGTGATGTCCTGCGTTGGTGTCTTGATCGAGCACGTTTTGCACTGCAACGTTAGTGCGCGTGGGCGGATAGGACGCAACGTACGTGGATACAGTTTTGCGAGTTGATGATAAACTTTTTGCCCTCGGCGTCGGCCGCAGCGCCCTCGGCGTCCTGATACTCGTACACGGCGGCCGGGCAGACTCGACCAAGCAGACCGGCATACTCTGCAGTGGGTCAGCGCCGATTCTTTGACTGCGTTACGCACCTGCCACGTTGACCTCGGTGTGCTTGCGCCTGGCATCAGGCGTCTTTGGCAAGCGCAGGTGCACCGGCTGGTTCTCGGCGTGGTTGGTCGCTGTCAAACTGACCGAGGTCAGGATGTCGAACGATAGCTTGCCGTCGGGTGGTGGGTAATCGATCGGCTGGCATTCACTGCGAGGTCAACAAGCCTTCATTGAAAAGGTCTGACCCACCTCGCCCGCTTGGTCGCTTGGTAGTCTTCAACCTTGTTGTGGAACGTCCAGGGCACGCGCCCCTTGAGCACCAAGCTGTCGACCCCACTGTACGCGATCCCACCCCACAGCCCAAGCGGGTTATGGAAGCTCGGGCGCAGGTTGCGGACCTCGTTCAACTCGTCGTAGATCCACGAGTTCTTGAACGCGTCTTCGTAGCCCGACATGTCTGCCGGTTTATCCTCTTGTACGTCGGGCGCATGCAGCGCCTTGAACGCCGTTTCGGCCGCGAGCATGCCGGACTTCATCGCGTTGTGGGTGCCCTTGATCTTGGGCACGTTGAGGAAGCCGGCCGAGCAGCCGAGGAGGGCGCCGCCGGGGAAGTGGAGTTTGGGGATCGATTGCAGGCCGCCTTCGTTCAAGACGCGAGCGCCGTAGCCTAAGCACTCGCCGCCTTCGAGCAGGTCGGCAAAGAATGGGTGGTGTTTCATTCGCTGTGGGGTTAGGTCGGATCGTGATGTGACCAAGGACTCACTTGAAACTCCTTGTACGGCGAGAGGTATGGATTCTCATAGTCGAGCCCGACGACGAGCCCGAGGCTGACGCGGCCCTCGTCGAGGTGATAGCACCAGCTGCCACCGTACGTCTTGAAATCGAGTGGCCACCCGAGCGTGTGCACCACCTTGCCAGGGACGTGCTTGTCCGGTTTGACCTTCCAAACCTCTTTGATGCCGAGACCGTACGTCTGCGGGTCCTTGCCCTCGCGCAGGCCGAACCGCTGCTGCAACTGCTTTGACAAACTGCCGTGTGCGCCCTCGGCAATGAGCGTCACTTTGGAGTGAAACTCCATCCCGGGCTCGTAGCTCTCCTTTGGCTGACCGTCCTTGTCGAGTCCGACATCGCCCGTGGCGACGCCCTTGACGGCTCCATCGGCATCGTACAGAACCTCGGCGCCGGCAAACCCAGGGTAGACTTCGACACCGAGGGCCTCGGCCTGTTCTCCGAGCCAAGCGGTGACGCGCGAGAGCGAGACAATGTAGTTGCCCTTGTTTGACATTTGCGGAGGGTGCGGCATCGGGAACGAGGCCGAGCGCGTGAGGAAGCGCATGCTATCGTGCAGGGCCGGCTGGTGCAGTGGCGCACCGAGCTCCTTCCAGTCTGGCAGCAGCTCATCCAGCGCGCGCGTCTCAATCACCGCGCCGGACAGGATATGAGCGCCTGTACAGCTGTCAGCAAAGCGGTGGAAATGTCCGACTGCACCAACTGACCGACTTCGGCTCCCTTTTCCAACACGACGACGCGGATCTCGTTACCGGTCTCTTGCTCGAGCTGCTTGAGGCGTATCGCGGCACACAGACCGGCCGGGCCGCCACCGACGATGCAAACGTCGACTTGATCGGTCGCTCGTTCGACTGATGAAGGATCGAAGTCATCTTGGACTGTAGCAAACGCACGGGCGACCAAGCTGCGGGATGGCCGTACGCGCGCTAGCCGTCTCGATAGTGTTCGGAGGGACATTGCTGCCGTTGTGATGCGCTCTTGACGCGTTGTAGAAGATGAGGATGTTGCGAGCTTGTTGGCTGATCACGAGCCAATCAGAGTTACCGCTTAACGGTTCAACCGAGCGCGCCTAACTGCTCTGCCGAGAGCCGATCGGGTAGAATTAGGCGCACGTCGGCAAGCCTTTTGATGGCCGCAAGCCTCAGAGTTGGCACCACGTCGATTTCTCAGAGTGACGTAATAGACGCGCGTCTAAAGTGGCGTCGATCCAGTCGACGTTCGACGGACGGTCGGCCGGGCGTCTGCGGAGAGCCGCGAATCGACAGACGGTCGATTTCGCGCGTCGGCGTCTGTCGAAGCGTCTCGACGCGGGCCACGTGGCGGCACGCCTAAACCCCGGACGCGCGTGCCTACTGGAGGGCCTAAATGGAAATCGCGTGCCTATCGGCTCCACCTGACTCAAAGGCTCCACCTGACCCAAGGCGGACCCGACGCCGTCGCGACGCCCGACAGACGGTCTGTCGACTTTTAAGCCGACGTGACGTCGAATTTCAGCTAGCGTCGGACGGTGCCGACGCCTCGTCGCGACGAGTCGTCGGGAGCAATCGACCGTCGAGAAATTTTCGACGCAAAACGTAGAATCGACGTGGTGCCAACTCTGGCAAGCCTAAGCATGCCACCAGGCCTAGCTTGGATAACACAGGCCTATTACAACCCTCCATGTCTGGACAGCTCGTCGAGGCATCCAGCGCGGTAGAGCAAAGTGAGGATGCACAGCGCAGCACTGTGGACGGTGCTCGCAGCAGCAGCGGCACTGGCAGCAGCAGAACCCACCCCAAAAGTCGAAAGAGGCGATGACTTGAAGCTCCGAGGCGTCCATCCAGACAGTGTGTGCGCAGCCGGTCAAGACGCAGCTAACGCAGCGGCAGAGCTCCAGTCGTACAGACCGACCAAGGACGGGACGTGGACTTGCCTCGATGGCTCCAAGGAACTTGGCTGGGCCGCCGTGAATGACAACTACTGCGATTGCCCAGATGGCAGCGATGAGCCGGGTGGGTGCTGACCTAGGTCGTAGGGCGAGGGCTGATATTCAAAGGCACCTCGGCGTGTCCCAACAGCCTGTTCTACTGTCACAACGCAGGCCACATCCCTAGCACCATCCTCTCCAGCCGCGTCAACGACGGCATCTGCGGTCAGTCAATCTCCCGTCATGCATCTACACCACTGACGCAACGCAGAGGACGAGTGCTGCGACGGCTCGGATGAACACAACAACCCCGGGCTGTGTCCAAACAGGTGCAAACAGGTTGGCGAGCGCTATCGAGCCCAACAGGGCGCGCTGCTTAAAGTCCGCAAGACGGTCCGTCTTGACCCTCGAGCCAGAGTCGCCATCAGCTGACCCATGCAGGGCTCCAAGATCCGCAGCACCTACATCAAATACGCTCAGAATGAAAAGATCAAACTGATCGAGCAGCTCGAGCGCGCAAACGCTGCCATCGTCTCGCGCCAAAACGAGGTCGATCAGGCCAAGGGTGATCCAAGTGGTGCGATTGCACAAGTCACGGGCTGACGAGGGCAGAGTACCTGGACAAGATGGAAGCGGCGAGCAAGGAGGACGTCGAGCGGAAAAAGGCGTCGCGTGCGTGCAGGCGTTGCGTCGGATGGTGTTGATGTTTGCAGCGCTGTACACTAATCTGGTAGAGCACCGGGATGCCTTGGCTCGGCTGCGGGGGCGCTCGGCGAGGATCGAGGGCGAGCTCGAGGAACTGAAACGGATCTTGGACGAGCTCAGCAAGGGCTACAACCCAAACTACCAGGTGCGTCGGCTGTTCGCAATACAGTACGGCACCAACTGGTTTAGGATATGGCCGTCAAGGCCGCCGTTGTCGGATACCAAGAGCTGTATGGCGACAAGGCCGGCGAGTCCATCGACGACGCGATTCAAGTCGAAGACGGCGACGACATCACCGAAGCCGAACTCGATGCGCTCGCCAAGCGCGACTTTGACAGCATCTTACTATCGTCCGATATCGGCTCTACCAACGACGACGACGACGACTCGCGTGAGTGATCGGGCTTGTGCGACCGCGAGCTGATCAACAGTGTACCGCCTGGATGACTATATCCCCGACGCACTGTACGACTCGTACGAAGCCCTGCGCGATCTCACCGTCGAGTGGTTGATCCGTTTCGGCGTGATTGCCAAAGGCTCGAAAGCCGTCTCGCGCTCTGGGGGCACCGACGGTCCGCGTAAGTCCGCCTCTGGCCTCCATCTCGCCAGCTCACACCCTTAGACGCCGCCGCCGCCCGATCAGCGTACAACGACGTCAAAGCCGCTCTTGACAGCTTGAACCGCGACGTCACCACTGCCACGGCCGCGCTCGAACGGATCGAGAAAGACTACGGGCCCGAAGCCGAGTGGAAGAAACTCGAAGAGACGTGCATTGACAAGGTTGCGGGCGAGTGCGTCGTGTCCTTCTCTGCAGGTGGTTGGCGACGGGCTGAGAGTCACGATAGTTATACTTATACGCTGTGCTTCTTTGGGCGCGCGACGCAGAAGAGTAACCGAGATGGCGCGACCAACACTCTGGGGTAAGTCTTTGCGCGTGGGAGGGAGGCTGACGAGGACAGCAACTACCACGGCTGGGCTGTGCCCGACGCCTCCCCGTCGACTGAAGAATACTACTACAAGCAGCTGTACAACCGCGGGTCCGTCGCTTCGTGTACCATGGCATCAAAGCTGAGCTGACGCCTTGGGCAGTCAAAAATGCTGGAACGGCCCCGAGCGCAGCGTGACGGTCCACCTAGCGTGCGGCACAGCCAACGAGCTCTTGAGCATCTCCGAGCCCGAAAAGTGCGAATACCATTTTAGAGCAACGACGCCGGCCCTGTGCTGGCCGGTACCCGAAGTCGTGTCGGGCGTCAAAAGTGAGCTATAGAAGACATGCATTCATCCATACAACGCTAGTGCACAACGGGAGACGGCGTTCACTCATGCTCTGCTCGTTTCGGTGGCCCGAGTTCAATCTCTGCGCGGTGCTTGACGACGCCCCAGACGCGTTTCCTCGCCCTCGCAACGTCTGCAACGCGCTCGCGCGCTTCCTCGAGCCGTTCGGCGTACTCACCGCAATCGGCCAGTAACTCTGCGATGCGTTCAAACGCTTCATCCACGGCTTTCGCTTGAGCCGCTTTATCGAGGTGATAGCGCTGGACCTGGGGATACGCCGGGTGTGTCGGATGGTACGAATACGCCGGGTGGGCAGGGTGAGGCGTCAGGTTCAGCGTCAGGCCTTGGTCCGTGATGAACAGCTTGTGTTTCGGGGTGATGTCGAGTTCTGGTGCGGAAGCGTTGGGGTTGCTAGGCGCGGTACCGGTGGCGGTGGGGGTATACGTCAGGTTTGAGTGGGGGTAGGTTGTGAGGAGATCGGTCGTGACGCGGAACAGGTTGTCCGTCTCGGTGTAGATTGGCAGCATCGGGATCTTGGCGGGCTCATCGGCTGCGGCGGGCTCGTTGGCTGCGGCGGGCGTGCCGGTCACAGCGTCGGCGGGGGCAACGTCGGCGGGTGGGGCGGGCACAGCGTCGACGGCTTCCGGTGCAGGGTCTGGTACAGGCGTCGTGACCTCTGCTTTACCATTTGCCTTGATCTCATCTCCAGCACACTCGCCATTTGCCTCGCCATTCGGGGCGTCATCGACCTCCATCTCGCCAGCGTCCTCGGCCACGTCCGGCTCGGCGTCACTCTCCGCTCCCCGCTTCGGCAACTCCAAATCACGCTCCAGCACGTCCCGCTCGCCTACACGCAGCACTTCACGTAACCGACCCAAAGCCTGGATCAAGCCCTTTTCACCCTCGAGCAATTCACCCGCTGTGCGGATCAAGCCCGTCTCGACGCCGTCTTCGCCTAGCGTGTGGCGCATGGCGGGACTGATGGCGATGTCGAGATATGAGCGCGGGAGGGCAAGGAGCGGCGCGAGGCGGGTGGTACTGAGCGGTGGACTAGGGCTACGCAGGTGCGGGAGGACGAGCGACTGCTTTGCTTTATGTCGCTTGTGTTTGCGCTTGGCTGCGCGTTCGCGCGATATTTCTTCCAGTGTTGGTGCTGGCTGGCCCGCATCGTGTGCAGCATCGGGCAGCAAAGCGTCGACGGAGATCTTGAGACGTTTGCGGACGCGCGCCTCGGCTTCGGCCTCTTCCCAGCCTGGACCCCAGGCGCACATCTTGCCCTTGCGCATCCACCGCGCGGCAGCGTGTCGCTTGGCGTTACTGTTTGTGAGCACATTGGCGCTCGGCGGTGGTGGTGAGAGTGAGTCGCGCGCGGTTGACGGCGAGCACGGGCTGTAATACGCATTCAGATCGTTCACGGGCAGGCTCTCGAGCTCGATCTGCTTTGCCGTCTTTGGCGGTGCTGGACCGGCTGAGCTTCGGGGATGGTAGTCCCGCTCTCGCTCTCGCTCGCGTTCACGTTCGCGTGCAGGCTGTTGACCAAAGCTGCGGTGGTGGTGATGCGAGAGCGGATGGTAGGCCGGTGGAAGGTGTGACATGCTATAGCCGTCAGCACTGCTCTCTAGATCGTGCGAGAACAGAGGGATCGAGAGAGATCATAGGGTTAAAGACATTGTATTTTGATATGTTGGTGTCGACAGCCACGCAAGCGTGTTTGGTCGTCATAGGTTGAATCATAGAGAGGGTGGATGAAGTGGGGTGAAAGATAGTAATGACACTCACGTCGAGATTGGGGTCTCTGGCCCGTAGTTTATCTAGTGCATTGAAAGCCGACCTTAGTGTCGTCAGCCCTGCATCGGCGTTGCCAAGGTTTAAAAAGAGTAAAGGGCCGTCATACGGTTGTAATGCTAAAGTCAAGTCCCGGAGGATCCTGTATATGCTTGTCGTTTTGGATAATCACTGGCGAGGGGATGGGGAAGAACCAAAAAAAAGCATACTTACAAAGCGCTCGGCCGACGATGTACGACGACGGACAAGGATCTGCGCGGTCGATCTGGTCAGCTCTAGCGCGGGGTTGGACAAAGGGGGATGGGAAGGGCGTGAGTCATACTGCTCCAGTCAGCTCATGTGACGCCGAACGTTCACGATTACTCACAATTTGGGCTGGAGTACACGCATCACAACAAGGTGCAAGGGAATGCAGATGACCCGGTCAGCTATATCCCCACCACCTCGTCGTGCAGGCTCACTATAGATAAATCCAGTCGTCACTACCGGTCCTCCTGTTACCAGAGTCCCGGCATCGCGAGTAGCGATTCTAAATGGATAATCATGTGTGGGGGGGATGCATGATCTATGGGATGGGAGGATGAGAGGAGACACTTGCCTGGTGTTGATGGATGGATGGATGATGGATGGATGAGCGCTGGTGGGTTTGGTGCGGATACACGGCGGACCATCGGCGTTTCGGTGTTTCATCCAAAATAGGGGTTGACACGTGGCGTAGTCGCTGGCATTACGCTAGCAACAGGCAAGCAAGCGACCTCACTTTCTTCAGCTTGGCCGTTCACCAGCTCACCTAAACCGGCCGCAACAATGTCCCTACTCACCCGCTGCATCCCACTACACGCCTCCGGCTCACGGCTCCCTTTCCAACTCCCGGTCCATATTGCGCGCTTTTCAACCTCCCAGCCGGTCGAAAAGCTCAAGACGCACAAAGGCGCCGCCAAGCGCTTCAAGCCGACGGCGAACGGACTGGTATGTGCTGGGTCTCTCCACCTGCTGAAGGCTGACTCTCACTCATAGTTTAAGCGCGTGCGTTGGGCTCAAGTCGTTGCTAGGAATCAGACGAGGCTGACGCGATATAGGGTCAAGCGGGTAAAGCTCACCTCAACACGGGCTATTCGGCCCAGACAATTAACAAGCTCGCACGGACAGTGTATGCGACCAAGACGCAGGTCAGTGCTACGCGAGACAGGACGCGGCGTTGACGTGTGCAGAGCAAGACGATTCGGCAGCTGCTCGGTACTGCTTGATGTATACTTCTAACGACTGCGCTGTGCACCGCTTCAGGCTGACTATTGGAATACGGGACCAATCTGGCGTACCCAAGGTCTGTCAAGCCTCGACGTGCAGCGTCGTCGCCAACTTTGCGGCGTGACTGCGAGTGACGACAATGTTCTCGGCTGCCCTCACGATCTGCGTCCGTCGTGTCTGGACAGAATACGCAATCGCAACAGGATATCATCGACACAACAGTCATCTGTCCAAGATGTCGTAAGCCAGCCAAAGGCGGCATTTACTGCTCGTTGCTCTTCTCCACGACCGCCGGCGCCGGCTGCTGGTCAACCGCCTCGTACGCAGGCAACTGGACCGCGCCAAGACGTGCTTCACGGCGCGCGCGAGCGGCACGGTAAGCGAGCAGACCGAGCATGAAGACGATGCGGAGCAAAGCGCCAATACCGGCGCCAAAGACGTATGCGAAGATGAGAGCTTCGGTGGCTGAGAGCTCGTCGAGGGCTTTGTAGACGCTATGCTGTGTCAGCCATGCGAGCACCGCGAGACGATTATGATCACCGTTCGAGCGAGGTCTTGCCGTGTGCGTGGACATGGCCGTGTGCGTGGACATGGCCGTGTGCGTAGTCATGGCCGTGCGCATGCGCAGGCTCTGACGGGCTGATAGGGTGGCCCATGGCCATCAACCGCCACCCGTTACCCCTCATGGCCGCCCCAGCAGGAGCAACGGGCAGGATCCCGCCCTTGCCCTGCTTAACCGACGGGTGGAGCGAATCCCACCACTTGGCCTGCTCCTCCTTTGTCAGGTGGTGACCGCGGTGCGGGCGGTTCGACGCAGCGCGCGGGTACGCTGACGCGAGCCCGAGGCGAGTGAGAAGGCCTTCCCATGCAGGACGGGGTGAGGCGCCGCCGTGGCATGGTGCAGACGCGGCGACACCGTGCGGGTGAGCAACGCCGTTCACGACTGAGGGGTCGGTCGAGACGGTGATCGCGACCGGGGTGGCTGCGACGAGTGACACCGCCGCTGGTTTCGTTAGTGATTGCTGCTCGCGTCAAGTGACCGACCGACCGAGCGCAGCAAAGATTGAGAGTGAGAAGCGCATAGTATGTTGAGATGGTTGTGGGAATGAGGAGGCCGAAAGGACGTGCATAGGATTCCGCGCCACCCGCGCGCCTAACAGAGAAGCCTACTTGTACGCCTATCGTGGCAGCCCCCCAAATAACACTGCGACCGTTCTCCACGATCGCCTTGTTGCTTTGCAGCGTCCTCACCTCTCTCCGGTCAAGTCCAATGTCGGTACTGATCGAGACGTCGCTAGGCGACCTCGTCATCGATCTCGAGGTCGAAAAGTGCCCTAGGACATGCGCCAACTTTCTCAAGCTGTGCAAGATCAAGTACTACAACCTGCATGCGTTCTTCAACGGTCCGTCTGGATTCATCGCTACCCAGGCGCTGCGCTAAAGCATCACAGTGTCCAAGGACTTTATCGCGCAGACTGGCGATCCGACCGCGACGGGCACAGGCGGTGAATCGCTCGAGTCGTACCTGCACGCTCAGTCACGGTCATCTGCCCCTCCCCCACCGCGGTACTTTGCGCCCGAGCTGCAGCAGCGCACAAAGCTCAAGCACGAGGCAAAGGGTACACTCTCGATGGCTGTCTCGCAGTCGACGCCGGCCGGGTGCGGCTCCCAGTTCTTCGTGACACTCGGGGAGAATATCGAGTATTTGGACGGCAAGCACGCCGTGTTTGGTCGCGTCGTCGAGGGCGAGGACACGCTTGACAAGATCAATGAAGCGTTTCTGGACAAGGACGGGCGGCCGCTGCGTGATATCAGGATTCGGCATATTGAGATCTTGGGTGCGTGCTAGGCTGCCGTGCGCTCCCGCTGACGCTTGTAGAGGATCCATTTCCCGATCCAGACAACTTGATCCCAGTCCCCGACTCTCCCCTTCGACCCCCCGACTCGATCGTCCGCGTCAGCGAAGACGAAGACCCGCTCGAGCGCGCAGCCCGCGTCACTGAAGAAGAAGCCGAGGCCGAACGCCGAGCTCACGCCGCGTCAGCGTCAGCCCTCACCCTCGAGATGATTGGCGATCTCCCGTTTGCCAACGTCCGGCCGCCAGAGAACATCCTGTTCGTGTGCAAGTTGAACCCGGTCACGCAGGACGAAGACCTCGAGTTGATCTTTTCACGCTTTGGCAAGATTCTGAGCTGTGAGATCCTCAGAGACAAGAAGACGGGCGATAGCTTGCAGTATGCGTTCATCGAGTTTGACGAGCAGTCGGCGGCCGAGCAGGTCCGTGGCGCGAGGGTGGTCTCGCAGGGCTGACGGTCCCAGGCGTACTTCAAGATGCAAAACGTCTTGGTAGACGATCGTCGGATCTGGGTCGACTTGTGCGTAGCTCGTCGTGGCCTGTGGAGAGCTGACCTTGCAGTTCACAATCCGTATCCAAGATTGGCGGCCAGTTCTCGTCCAAGCGCTTCAACGCCGAGAGAACTGGGGGAGGTCGTGGAGGCCGCGGCGGTCGCGGTGGGGGTGGCGGAGGAGGCTACGGCGGCCGAGATGGACTGCAAGCGGCGACACGGTACCGCAACGAGACGGGACCCGTTGCCGGTCGGGATGGTGGCTACGGCATGGTGTTTGATGTTGACAAGAGTCGCTCCCGGGATCGTAGCCGCAGTCCGGTGCGCAAGGATCGAAGGGAGCGTAGCCGGAGCCGCGATCGGGACAGGCGGCGGGACAGTGATCGTGAGCGAGACGGGCGAAGAGACGGTGATCGCGAACGGGACAAGCGAAGAGACTCTGAGCGCGACCGAAGGGACACGGAGAGAGAACGCAGGCATAGACACTGAGCATGGACTGCATTCACTTTCACTTTCTCAATATTATACAATATCTTTTCTTGACTCGCTCAGGCGTTGTACGGGTTCATGAACCCGGGGTTGGCATCCGTGCTGGAGAACGGGCAGTCGATGATGGCAGGACCGGCGATCGTGTTGTCCGCTGAAACGGTCAGTGGTGTGCGGCAGGACAGGAGCAGACTCACAGGCGACGGATGCCATGTCGCTGGCCGTGGTGAGTAGGATGTACGAGTAGCCCTGAATACCGTCTGGGAGGGTCACGGAGCCACTCATGTACGGGACCATGGTCGATGCGAGGCCGTCTATACTGGTCAACCACGAGCTGATGCCGACAGGTCACGCACTAATGATCAATGCCTGTACACCGTCGGGAGCGCTGTCTTGGCCTTCAAAAGCGAGCTGAACGGTCTGACCGGGCATGCCGGCAAAGATGGGTGAGCCACCAGACGAAAGAGCGGGTGCAGCCTTGACGGGTAAAACCTGATGGTATTAGCAACCCCCTAGGGCGTTCTCTATACCCACGGCATTCGAATCAGGACACGAGGTGATAGTCTGTGACGCGATCGTGTACACCATGTCGAGTCCGAGGGGCGTGTCGAAAGGACCACTGCAGTTGTCAGCCACACCCGCGGGTCTGACTACTCACGTCCAAGCTGGACCACCGAGGACCGGCGCCTGGAGGAAGCCTTGGTGCCTTGCCTCGACGCTCAGGATCGTCCCAGCAATCGTCAAGTACTGAGGGTCGGTGATGTACTGGGCTGCGCCAATGTACGCCGACACGCCGAGGTTTTCAACAGCCGCCGCGAGGCCGATGTAGCTCTTGACGTCGGTGTACGGGAACGAGTACTCGCATGCTTTGACAGTGCTGTTACCGAGCGCAGCGCTCAGCAGGTTGACGTGCGTTTGTTCGTGTGCAGCGATCTGCTCGATCCTGTGGCGGACCCACGGCTGGAAACCGGCATCGGCGAAAGCCTGCTCGGAGAAATTGGCGAGCGCTTGGCGGCTGCAGTGTCAGCGCGTTCGATGCGATGGATGGACCTACTAGAAGGTGGCCTCGAGGTTCTCAAGCGTGAGGGCGTACTGCAACACTTGGGTATCCGTCGGGGCGGTTCCATTGCTCTGGCGCTTGAGCGGGTGGATGCGCACCGGAGTGGCGGCCACGAGAGCGACAGAGGTAGCGAGCAGAGCGAGGGAGAACTTCATGATGGTGGGAATCGGACGACGACATCGGGACAGTTTATAGCCTTGAGCGTCTGCGCGTGACACCCGGCTCGCATCGTCCCACCTCATCGTCTCATTAGCACTGGACAATTTGCGGGAAGCAGTGCCGGCAGCCACGTCCGGCGATAGCTGTGCCCCACGCCGCCACCGCCGTCAGACCGCGGCCCGATCGCTCGATTAAGCTTGATACCCCGGCGCAGGTGATCCAGAGCGGATGCAATCGAGCATGTCGTAGGCGGGAAGAGTACGCCGTTGCCTTGCACAGACGTCATGGGGAAGAGGTAGCGAACGGATCGCTGATGGCCAAGACGATTTGGGTGTTCAGATCGAGTGTACATATGACCCGCCTTCCAGCAAATTGCGGACTTGAAAGGAGTGAAGCTTGGGCTCATATAAGCAGTGGTGTCCAACCCGCTTCTCACATATAGCTACCATGAGTGACAAGTGGGAGCTCTCGGTGAACGGCGTAAAGTGGGACGGACAGGACGAGGTCCCCTACATCATTGACCAGCTAAGAGACAGTGAGACACAGACGCAAGACATGCCCTTTGATCTGTACTGCTCTGTAAACAAGACCGCGAAGACGCCATTGCACCTCCGCTCGTCTGGGTCGATTCAGATCCGTCCGGGAGGCTCGAGGCTCGGTCGGCCGGTCGACATTACCATCGTAAAGCACGTTGTCCAGGATCATGACGGCCCGTGGGACCGCCTTTCCGAGGCTGAGCGCTCCGCCTTGACAGAGCTGCTCAAGACTGAGGTGCACGAGTGCGCCCAGTCTGCCTTCGGACCGCAAAACCAAGAGGTCGGGAGCGCACCTTAGGAATTGCTTTACTAGTCGTATGGCATCTAGTGCCGACACCGTATGACAGTCGTGAAGCAGTCAGAGCCACAGTTCTCGCCAAGCAAGCCGCAGCACCAGGAACGTCAACTCGCCACAGCGTTCGAAGCACACTTCCGTTGTCACGCGCCTTCGCAGTCGTCCCTTGTACTACGTCGAACGCCGCCATTCAGGCCAAAAGCCAAGATCCCCACTGTGCTCAGTAGCCCAGCCTCGGTAGCGATGCAGCGGTCCAGTGAGTTCAGCTAGCTGTCTGTCCTGGTCTTTCTAGGCGATATCGAGGCGGCCGATCACTAGACCCTCCTGACTGACGATCAACGATGAAGCATTTAGATTCAAATGCATGGGCGCACGAAGAGCGAAGCGCAAGCTGCCTTTGGTCATTACTACGCACGCGCCATTGTGGCAAAAGCTTGACGCGAGTAGCGCGAGTGGGCTTGCTTGACTTGCAGAATGCAATGGTATCGCGCGTGCCGGCAGAGTACAGCTCGGTAGAGCCACACTGGCCTGTGCGGTTCAAGCTCACTTCGGTATGCAAGGCAACCTTTAGCCCAGGGTCCGCCATTGCCTTCCCCTTGTTGCACTGCTCGGAATTCCCTGTATACCGTTCCCGAAAAGAGCCTCTGGCTTTGCCAACCATTGAGAAGCGTGTGACATTCGTATTGAGCACTTGTAGCGATGCATGGCCGGGATCGCTCGCCGCTAGCGCATGAAACCGTAGGAGTACCGCCAACAGCTGAGCGAGATGTCGCCTGCGGAATGAATTCTAAGTTGTTTGCTGTGTACAGTACAAAGAATGGAGTCACGGTGATCAGAGCTTTTGCCTTCGCCGCGTTGATCCGCGTGGACGTCTCATCGCAGGGTCTCGATCTGCCGTTGCGGCGGAGGATCGCTCGACCGTCTTGCCGAGCTAGCACAACCACCCTTGTGACAAACGATTGCTCACTGGCAGAACTCGCTCGGCTCGCACGTCGCGACTACTGTCATGGATCGGGAGCACAGAGCGCAAAAATATCGGCTTGACACGCGAAGAATGGGCCAACGTCGCAGGATCCCCTTCAAATGAGTCTGAGAGCGGTCTTCGTGTGTGACCAGCTCCTGAGAAGACGCCGTGCTCGCGCCAGCATCCCATCGGATGACAGGAGCTTGGCGATGAGATGCAGCAGGAGGCAAACGTCGAGTATGACCGCCGCCGAGGCTGCGGCTGGCTCACACTACCGTGCGTGGGAAGAAGCACCAGTCCTCAGCCACAGGATTGAGGCGTATGCATCAACGAGAATCGATACTGCAGTATAGCTCATGGAAGGAGTGTGCTATGCAGCGGCTGCAGTCTGGCAAACTCTGTGGGCGCAAACCGCGCGATTCAGAACGCAAAGCGCAATCTGCGCTCGAGGTTCTTTGACATTCTTTGATTGACCACCCCGGGGAACAGACAACAAATAGCCTGCTTCGATTCGGTACCAAACGAAGCCGGACATGGTTGATCTTGGCCCTCGGGCCATCTCATCGCGCGAGACCGAGCAAGTGCCTTCTTTGCTCGGCCTCTCCTGATCCGCTGGGCCATCCGGAGAACCGTATCACCCATAAACTCCCACCATGTCCCCAACATGCAAGTACGAAAGCGCTCAAATCGGATGGAACGGGGGATCCCAAACCCCAATGCAGTCCACTTCGCAGAATGCTTCGAACTCGATGGACGTTAAAGGGATAAGCTATTGGCTAAAAAACGTGTTCGTCAAGAACCCTGGACGTGAGAGCTGCACGCTCAACTCGGAAGGCAAGGTGTCTCTGAAGTCGGGTTCAGGAGGCCATCTCGATGTCGCCGTCGACTGGGTGATGATCTACGCGAGCAGCGCCGGACCCGACTGGCACCACGTATACCCCAATCAGACTGATCGTGACTCCATCAAAGAAGACGTTAGAGGCTTTGTCGAAAGCCAAGCGAGGACGAAATTTGAGTCGCAGGATGGCAGTGCAAGACAGCAGGTCAGGACAGGCTAGTGCTGTCTGTAGGCATGAGAGATTTCCACCTTCGCGTCCAAAGAATGACACAGATAAAGATGCACTTTTGTCACGTCTTCTTCTGCAACGTCCGAGACAACTCGACCAAAAGCACTCGCCATGACTCTCTTCTGCTCCTCGGACCACGCCGACGTAGCATTCGACTACTCGTGTCGACCTCCGCATGTCTCCACATCGCACAGCTGAAACGCGTCCGGATCAATGCGGTACGAAATGCAGGAGACCAGAATCACACTGCCAGGCTCGGAGCAGCCATTTGACCTCAAGGGGCCTGGCATCGTTAAAGTCAAGGGCGGTATGATACGCTCGCGGCTCGCATCAGAGAGTCGCCCTGGCAGTCTTTCAGCCTCAGTATGACGCAGCGAGACTGTGTCGTGGACTCAAGATGATTCTAGACAGATGGCCTTCGGTGTCAACAGCGGAGTGCACCTTTGAGGATGCATCGCCTCCGCTATCAGCCAGCACTTGAGCTTCTCTGCCTGTAGTCAAGACAGCCATGCCTGTAGCCGAGCTTCCCAGCGTTTCTCGGTGCAGACCAGACTTTTCCACAGCTAGGATTGCGTACGCGAGCGATCTCGTGAGCACGTACAAACTGTCGCCGGCCGACCTCGCTTTTACCGTCAAGGACGTGGCCGTCACCGTCAAGGACGAAGCCAAGACTCACCTCGATGTCAGTTCGACCGGCTCGATCCATTTCGCTTCCACCCCTCAACCGGCCTCTATCACGTCCGTCGTCCAATCCGGTGCGTCTCAATCTGCATGGGACCGCCTCGAGCCCAGAGAGCAAGAGCACGTTCGCACGGCCATAGAGCAGTATGTCCAGTTCAACGTGACGTCGGAAGTCGATGCGAGATGGTCGACGTTAACTGAGGAAGCTATCGAGCACGGCCCCCTTGGTCCACCCCTTGATGCACCCCTTGGTCCACCCCCTTTGTGTCGCGAAGGCCCTGCGCAGCCCTGATGTATCCCTCTTGAGAAAGATGCCCACGTCGTCTCGATCCCTCCCACTTGGCAACCATGCATGGCTGCAGTAATGAGTTGGGACAATCTGGCTGGCGGATCAACTACGTCAAGCTGGATTCCGGGCAGAACCAAGAGATCAGCGCGTCGATGAGGAATTTTGTCGCGAAGCAGTCTGTGCACGAGCTCGGCGGCTACAGTATCTACCGTCGCTCGTTGTGATGCACCGTGTCTGAATTGGCAGGCAATGGGAACCTGGACGGCTGGGCCAGCTTCACGCCAGACCATATCTGCCCAACAAGTAGTTTATGTTGGATTACGCCACTCAGCCAGCCATCAGGGCGGACGACGCGGCGGGCGACGCCGCATCTGGCGAACACTACATCCGGCGCGGATGTAGCCAAGACAAGTCTGGCGCGCAGAGGATGTAGGCAAGGCGCCGAGGATGCGACGCATCCGGCGAGGATGCAGATGATACTGCATCCGGCGAGACAGTCAGGGTGGCGTGCGAGCCGTAGGCGAAGCCTACAAAGTAGAGCCGTAGCGAGCGAGATGCATCACGGTTCTTCCCCAATCTAATAGATTAAGAGTCTGTCGCTCTACCGAGCTAGCAAGTATCAAGAAGCACCGTCAACCAAGAGTCATCGTCAGCTACCATCATGTCCGACAACGCGGGCACAGCCAAGGGCGTGGGAAGTACCTTTATCTCAAAGATACCCGTCCTCACTGGCATTGACAACTACTCTGCATGGCGCAGCGCCGTGCTAGCGTACCTCCGCTCCGAGCAAGCCGACGGTGTCGTGCTTGGGCTCGTGCAAAGGCCAGGGATCCCGCCAAGGCTCTTTGGAATTGAGCCAGGTGACGCAGCGGCGAATGAGAGCCTGAGGCTCGCATTCGCGCGCGCGACATCCATCGTCCCGGCGGGGCTGAGCGACGCCGAATCCAAAGAATTCAGGGAATTCAATCGCCAAGAAGCCAAGGGAGCCGTCATCCTGCTCACCATCGCCGAGTATCTTCGAACCGACGTCGAAGACTTGGCCAGCACCCGGGAGCAGTGGGAGTATCTTGAAAAGATCCACCCGATTGGCACCGACAACGTCCGAAACAAGATCAAACGTCAGCTGGCAACTTTGGTCTTGACGTCCACGGCACCCACCGACATGCGATCCCACATCATTCGTTTCAACGGCTTGATCTCGCAGGCGAAGGCGGCCGGACTCGACTCGATCCTTGAGGTCGGCACTCGCGTCCAAACATTCGTGGACACGCTCGGCGCCGAGTTTACGCTTTGGAAGCAAAACTTCAAGCAAGAGAGGCGACTGGAGGCGGAGGGACAGTGGGTGGCGACGATGAACAAACTCTGGAACGAGGAGATCATCGCGAGGGAGACGGCGAGGCAGGAGGTGGCTATGTTCGTCAGCAAGCCGAAGGGAGGGCGAAAGGATCGCCGAGACGACGACAACGGGCGTACCTCAAGACCCGCCAACGCCGCCAGCGACAACACCGTCAAGAAGGACGCAAGATCGCGAGGAAGTCGRGGGAGRGGCAGACCGGCGCGAGGGAGTAGAGGCGAAGGGAGTCGAGGCGAGGGCAGGGACGACGGCTGCTACAACTGCGGTAAAGCTGGGCATTACGCGCGAGATTGTAGGCAGCCGAAGAGGGAGAAGGAGAGAGGAGAAGACGCCAAGCTCCTGAGCTACGATTCAGCCGACTCGATCAACGAGTACGCGCAGATGGCAAGAAGGACCGACGTACCACCCTCCGCGAGTCAACACTCGACACCYCCCATCCCCACCGACACCTGGCTCGTCGATTCGGCCTGTACGGCCTCGGTATYGCCCGATCGGAGCTTGATCAATCGATACCGTCATCTTGATCAACTTGTACGCTTCAACGTGGCCGAGGACGGCACCCAGATCGACGCGATTGGCGTGGGCGAAACCGAGCTGCGCCTTGAAGGCAGCGGCAAGACTGTGACCGTCAGTCCAGTCTACTTTGCACCAAAGGCGTCCAACAACTTGCTCTCGGCCACCGCCATGCTCAGCAAAGGCTGGGCGATGTACGCGGATGCTCGCGGAGGGCACCTCGCGAAAGGAGAAGGGAAGATTCAACTTACGATGTTGGATCGGTTCCTTCACGCCGATGCCGTCAGGGACGGGCATGCGGCGTACCATGTTGCGCAAGTTTCGAAGCTTGAGCTCGAACACCGGCGCCTAGGGCACATAGGCGTGCACCGCCTCATCGAACTGGCCAAGCGTGGCTTGCTTCGATACTCGTACGACGAGATCCGGACCGACGGCTTCAAAGGTGCCGACTGCTCAACGTGTCAGTCGTACAAAGCCGTGCGCGCGCCGAAGGGACGTACGTTG
>BCIJ01000007.1:248175-354095 GCA_001599935.1 Holtermannia corniformis | reverse complement strand
TGGGGGAGTGTTGGATTACGCCACTCAGCCAGCCATCAGGGCGGACGACGCGGCGGGCGACGCCGCATCTGGCGAACACTACATCCGGCGCGGATGTAGCCAAGACAAGTCTGGCGCGCAGAGGATGTAGGCAAGGCGCCGAGGATGCGACGCATCCGGCGAGGATGCAGATGATACTGCATCCGGCGAGACAGTCAGGGTGGCGTGCGAGCCGTAGGCGAAGCCTACAAAGTAGAGCCGTAGCGAGCGAGATGCATCACGGTTCTTCCCCAATCTAATAGTTTACCCATGCCGGCGGCAGTCGTGCACTGAGAACGTGACGGTAATGAAGTCAAGGGCGATGTCATCCTTGATGGCGGCAACAAGGTGGGCGAGCACTGAGCGGTGGCAGAAGAAGGCCTAGGACGAGTGGGGTGTGCACTACATCGGAATGGGAGTAAGCGGCGGCTATAAGTGTGCGAACGACTCGAGTGGCAATGCTGATTTCTTGTGAACCAAGCCGCACGCCACCGACCATCCGCCGTCGTTTAACCACGACAAGGCCAAGCGCGACGAATCCATCGAGTTCCTGCGCCGCGCTACACACGGCGCGATCCTTGGTGCTTTCGTACAGGGTTTTGGGGTATATCGTAGCTTGCCTCGGGCGTGGCTGACCCTTGCACGCGCGTCAAATGATCAAGGATGGAACGTCTCGCTCGCGCAGTGCATTTGCATCTGGCGCGCAGGCTGCATCATCCAGTCTGGTGCGTCTGCGTCGCCCCGAGTGCCGATTTCCCCGCACCGGGCCCACAACCTGTTCGTGATTCCCGACGTCGCCACGGCAGTCGGCGCGAGGTATGGAGACCTGGAACAGGTCGCTGCGCTCGTGGTTGAGACGGACGCCGTGGCGCCTGCCGTGGCAGCCACGCTCGAATGGGTCAAGGCCGTCGGCGGACGAGACTTGCCAACGGATTTCGAAGAGATGGAGCTCGATTGTGAGTGCCGGCGGCTGACTGGCTGAAAGGCGTGGATGGAGCCAGACTTTGGCCATCACAATTTCGACACCAAGACGGAACACCTGCAAGGGACAAACAAGGGCCAGCACCATACCGAGTTTGCGCCAGCCTAGGCCATGTGAATGTATACATTACGCCGCGTGAGCTAGTGGTACAGGTGCCGAGTCGCCAAAGCTTTGCAGCAGCTAGCAGTGTCAGCTGGTGGAACGCGACTATGGAAACGAAACACACCGAACTGCCATTGATAATGTTGGTGGTTGCGATTAGGTATCTCCGCCCTTTGGCCTGCTTGTTCATCCAGCGCAGAGCCGAAATCTCGGCGTACGTGACGCCGCCGATGAAGAACACGACCGTCGTCGTGACCGCTTCCTTTGAGATCCCTACGGCTGTCAGCGCGCTCAATGCGGAAAAGCAACTCACGCCGATCAGCCTCCCCAGCTTCACTGTGCTGCACCTCATCTACCGTCTTGCCCGGAATAGTCGCCAGCACATCTTCAAACCCTTTCCAGCCGACGATCGGGTGCGCTTGTGGAACGGCCCGTTTCCCGGCTGCAGCATCCTCGGCCGAGGTACTGAGCACTGAGGATTTTTGACTGACGCACTGGACCAGCCGGATACTGAGGGGAGCGTAGCCAGAGTAGACGTAGGAGATGTCGTTGGGTGCCGCGTCATCCACGTCGTCGACGATGAGCCGAAGGGATTTGCGCAAGGACGGAAACGCTTGTCGCGTGGGCGACTTGGTCAGGAGCTCGAGATCTTGCAGCGCGATGAGTAGGGGAAGGTGGTGGTAGCCATAAGTCTGTCCGTGAGCGTGAGTCTAGACGGCCGTGACGTACTTGGAGAAAGTCGCGCTTGAACGCCTCGAGACTCTTTGGCTTGACTCCACCGCTGGTGATGCTGAGGAGGACCATTGCACGGAGGACGGTCATCATTGGTGCTTGTCGGCTCATCAAGTCTTCGATCGCCGCGAGCTGGTCGAGCACGTTGTAGCCGGCGACGAGGTCTGCGCGATCAGCCAGAGCCAATGGACCGCAGAGACGCACTCTGCTGTACTTCGAGCGACTTGTTGAACTCTTCCGTCCGTGTAATCGGCATCAAAAGCTCGGTCAAGCCCGTGTCTGTCTGTCAGTTCGGTCCTTATCAGTCACTACGTACGCAAGCGTAAACCCTGATGTTCACTCTGCAAGCCGCCCAGCCGACCGACAAAGTCCTTCATCTGGCTCACGCTCTTCAAGTCTTTGACGCCGCCATAGTCGCCCTCGATCCGCTTGGCGACTTTACTGAGCTTGCTGCCGACGACGGCAAAGTTGAGATCGCGCAGCTGACTGAACAGTCGATCCGAGGTCGATGACAGCGGGTGCTTCTTCTTCTTGGTGATCGGAGTCGAGGCGAGGCCACTGGCAGAGGGCGAGGCGGATGGTGGGGCAGTCGACAAGAGCGCGGGATTGACCTCGACGTGCGCTGCTTGTCAGCCCGGTTGGGAGCGCTACGACTCACTATTCCGGATCCCAATGTATTCGTCGATCAACCCCTCGTACGTGAGCTGTGTGCACATTGGCGTGATCCAGTCGGTGCTTCGGTCGACAATGATCAAGCTGTCAACCTGCTCGGATGCTTCGAGGTCGCTGAACTGGGGTAAACCAGATTGTCTATGTTTGAGCAAGAGATTGGCGAGGCGCTGCGGGGTCAGGCGTGGTCCAGGGGTAGTTGACGTACGCTCGCGGCGTCGCCTTTGCCGAGGATGCGTGGGAACAGTCCGTAAGCTCGCTGGAATGTGAGCAGTGCCAGGGATGAATAGTATAGAGCCGTGTCGTCACCAGACTGTGCAGGTCAGAGCCGTGGGAGCAAGCGCGCCGAGCGTACCAAGTAGACATCCCTCGCTACATTCTCGAGCTCCAAGCTGAGCACGTCTTCTTCTAGCGGGATGAACTCGAGCTTGAACTGGGCGAGTTAGCGGTGGTGTGCGGGCGGTATACCCACCTCTGCAATGTTGACGTCGCCGGCCACGCCCTCCTCTTCCAATGTCTGCTTGCACAGCTCGGTCGCGCGCGGGACGAACAGGATGGTATAGGTCAGCGGGCTTGATCCTGATGGTGCCGCCTGGTGCGCCCGGATCTGCTCTGCGCCAGTGAGCGTAGTGTACGGCCAGAGCGATGACCGACCTGCAATCGTGTGCATGAACCCGCGCCTGGGACGGCAGAGCCATACGACGTTCTTGGTGGAGACATTCAGCGGTCCTGGCTCGAGCCAGAACATCTTGTCGACCGCTTGGTGCTGCCCTGTCAGCTGAGTCTGGCGGCCATCAACGCACCTTGAGCAGGGCGACATCGGTGACGAGGCCGAGTGGTCCAGCGAGCGCCGAGTCTAGGATCAGCGTCTTTGCTCCTTGGATCTGGCCTTGTCAGCTAGGAGCAGCAGCCTGAGAGTACCCACAGCGTTCAGACTGTCGAGCAAGCCCGTCCTGGCGAGATCCTTGAGCACGGCGACATCTACACCTGGCTCTGCGGCCTGAGCTGGCGGCGCTGTCGAGTCCGAGTCGCCCGACGTCGACGGAGCAGGCGGTGGGTTGCCGAGGTGTGCTCTCGACTTGTCTGCGAGCACTGCACTCATTGTAGAGGTGATCAATGATGCTATAGCCGTTGGTGACAAGTCATAGCGAGCGCGGCAGAGTGCGCCATCAAACCCTCACACCACTCTGCACCGTCCACCATCAACCGACGACCACACCGTCTTGTCATCCTTGTCAGCGTTGCGGACGGTATCCAGCAGCGAGATCAACCTGGCCGGTGCGTCTGGCAGGTCTGATCAGGAAAAACAAGACTGATCGAGCAGAGATGGACGAACTCTCGACGGGATCCGACAGCGACTACTCCAACTCGTACGTGTCCGCCTGGTTTTGATGTGCACACTGACGGGCCAGATGGATCACCTGGTTCCTCTCCACCAAAGGCAATGTGAGTCGGTGCTAGCATGTGGACTCGGCTGACCCGGTAGGAATACTTTGCCGAGGTCGACGAGGACTACATCCTCGACCGCTTCAACCTGACGGGCCTCAACGGCGAGGTCGTGCAAGAGTATGGGCGTGCTCTTGATCTGATTACCGACTCGCTGGGTGCGTTGGCAGCCAACATCAATTGTGCTGACACTGGCAGACGACGAGGCCCTTGACGACGATGTGCGCGAGGCCGTCGAAACGAGCGCCCGCTTCCTGTACGGTCTGATCCACGCCCGGTACATCATCACCTCTCGCGGTCTCACAAAGATGGTAAGCTCGACCCTCAATCACCGCCGCTAACCGGCAGCTTGAAAAATACCGCAAAGCCGATTTCGGTCGGTGCCCACGCGTCTACTGCTACCAGCAACCGCTGCTCCCCGTTGGGCTCTCTGACATTCCCTATCAAAAGGCAGTCAAGCTCTACTGTCCCCGGTGCGAGGACATTTACTCGCCGAAATCGAATCGGCACGGCTCGATTGACGGCGCCTACTTTGGGACTACGTTCCCTCACATGCTCTTTATGGTGTATCCGCAAATGGTCCCAGGCAAGGGGCAGCCTGTAGGCAGCTCGACTGCAGAGGTGAACAGGAGTGGAGCGCTCGCCGTTCGCGAAGGTCCCAGTGGCGTCGGCAACGTCTCGACGGCCACTGCCGCTCTCAAGGCCGATCGTCACGACCCCAAGATCTTTGGGTTCAGGGTGCACGAGCACGCAAAGCTCCAGCGATGGCAGGCTGTCCAACGGGATCGGTCAGTCGTCAGAGCTTCTCAAACGTTGCTGACGATCAGACAAATCGCGCGCCTCGAGGATCTCGAGCGACAAGAGGGGACGGCACTGTAGTCGCATACACGGATTGCATCGTTTCATGTCGTCATGTAAAGTATACATTTTACAGATCCTGTTGAGGTGGTGTCGTCTTTGCCTGCTCACCCTCGGCCGCCGCACCTGCCACATCGGCAGCGTTGACGCGCTCGCCGCCAACACCGACTTGGCCTTCGGAGTCCGAACCGCTCAGAGGCAGCCGAAACGAGGGCGTGCCGTGCGAGCTCGTCGAATTGACTCTGCGCGACCCCAAGTCTTCGTCGTCACTGCTGCTCGAGTCGGTCAAGGCGCTCCTAGCTCCGCCCGCGCCAAACCAGCGAGAGCGAGACGACGCCGAGCCAGATCGACGCATTCGCGTCTCGGTCTCTTCTCGCAATGGAGATGGCCCGGTTCGAAGCGAGCGAAAGGGGGAGAACGACGTCTTGAACGCCGGGAACGACTGGGTGCGTACACGCTGGAAGCTCGAGCCGAGGCTCGAGGCAAAGCCCTGGCGTTCCGGCGACGACGGTGGGGAGAGGTAGTCTTGCTGTGGGCCCTGATCCGAGTCGCTCTCTGATAGTAAAGCCTCGGCTGACTCGCGCGTCGTCCGTCGGTGCGGCTTGTCCACTGCCTCCCCTTTCCTTCGCTTGACCAGACCCGAGATGGCAAGTGCATTCCCATTGAGAAAGGCGGGTGTAGACACCCCGCTGCCGGACGGCGAGTTTGTGAGGACACCCCGGTGGACGTGCTTGTTGCGCTTGGCGAACCCAAGGTCAACATCTGATTCGATCGGGATCTGTTGGCTCGGTCCACCGCCAGCGGACAACTGTGGCGATCCCGGCTCATCCGTCGTGATTCGGTCTCGGCGGATCGCAGCTCGGACTTCGCTCCGGCCACGAAGGATATTGCGCTACATCGTCAGTCACGTCGCGCTAACAGCACCTCACCTCAATCTTGAGTCGATTGTCAATCATGTGAAGCTACCACTCAGCCTACTATTCCTTACAGGGGTCAACCGACTCACCTTGGGCCACGCAACCGTCTGCCCGACCCTCAGCATACGCGCCAGCTCTGCCCGATCCGGATCCGTCAAGATCCGCAACCAATCCTGCATTGTCAGCCCGGCAGCTCGCCGACCAGCAGACCCACCCTGAACCGCGTCTTTGGCCAGATGGTGACGCTGCCTTCGAATTTCTGCAAGAACACAGACGACCAATCTTGTCCCAGCATAGTTGGTAACAGCTCGAGATCGCGGATCACCTGTGGTTGTTAGACGTGAACAAGATGAATGCTTCGTTCAAGGTGAGGAGTGAAGAGTGGGGCCGAGACACACCTTGAAGTTCTTTGTGAGTTCCAACTTGAGATATTGCTCCATGGCACTCAGGACGAAGCCTATCCCATCAGCACGTTCCATAGCGTTTGGCACTCACCTCCGCGCCATCCCTTGCCCTTGCGGTGCATCACCGGCTTCCCAACCGCGCCTCTTGGCGCGAAAAAGAAGACTGCACCGTCAGACCGACCCAGCGCGTTACAAGGGCGGGACTCACGGTGCACATGCGGGTTGACCTGCGAGACGATCGAGTGGTTGACGTTGAACAGCAGATGGAGCGATTGGAGCGGGATGTCGACCCTGTTTAGTCATCAGCCCGTGCCGTGTCCTGCGCGCAGAACTCACCTCAGACTGCCGTCTTTGAACCGTGAGCCCCAATTCATCGGCTTGATTGTGCCGTCCTTGTTCTTCTGCATCAACACGACGGAATTCAAGATGCCCGGAACGGCGGCGGATGCGACTGGTGATGTCAGCTGGATCTGCGCTCGCGCTAGTGCAGACATACTGATTGCCGACCAGATGACGCAGTTTGGACTCGTGAGGTAGTTGAGCAGTTTTGTCGGCCTGCTGATCAGCCTCGCTCACTCTCGGCTGTACACTCACGAATGCCGATCATGCGGGATGACCGAGACGTTGAGCGCTCTACCCGTCCGCTCATAAGCCTCTCTAAACGTCAACGAGCCGCGCGTAAAGAACGCCGCCTGAACCACGCATCAGCCCTTTCCCCCCTTGCCCATGACTAACCCTCTTCGCCCATTCAATCGTATCAAACCTCGCGCCCGTCTTGTAGAACCTCTTTGCCCAGACTGAGATCGAGTCCTCGCATGCAGTGATCTTGTCTGCGAGCTCGGGCTTGAGCAGTTGTTTCAGTTCGGCGTCGGTCCGGGTGCATGTGAGCGCTGCGACGAGGCCGCCGGCTGAAGTGCCGGTGATGACGCGCGGGAGCAGGTCGGCGTCAATGAACGCTTTCACGACGCCAAAACTGCGCTGGTCAGCACGGTACGGCACTGAGAAGGAGGACGAACTGGTAGTAGCCAAAGCTTGCGCCGCCAGATAGACAGAGCGCCGACGAGCCGTAGTTCTTATTAGCGGCACGGAAGAAGCGCCGTTTCTCCTCGTTCGAGATATCCGTCGACGTGCGCACAAACGCCAGCGCAGCCTCGACCTCGCTCACATACTCTTCGACATTCTTCTTGGTCCCGTAGAATGTCTACCCATCAGCGCGCTTCGTCCCTCACGCAAAACTGACCTCGCTGTACAGCCTGACACTCTCACTGCCGGCAAAGTTACTCCTGAGGCAGATTTCCAAGACGTCCATGAGCCCGCGGACATCGTTTGTCGCCTTGAGCCTCGCGAGCGTGCGCTTGACTTTGCGCACGAGCGCATAGTCGTACAGCGAGTCTTCTTCTGTCTGCTTCCACTGCTCGAACCCAAGGTAGGTGTCCATGTCCTTTGCGGCTGCGACCCAGTCCTCGTACGTAGTGGAACGGCGGAGGGCGTGACGGAGCCGGCGTTTCTGACCGCCACCAAAGACTGCCATGTCAGCGGCAAGTGGGCGCATGCAAGCGCCGACTCACAAGCGGTGAACCATTCGAACACGTTGACAATCTGACGCGTAAAGACGTAGGCGCCAAACTCGCACGAGATGATGAGAAAGATGAAGCCCTGAGTGGATCAGTCGCGTCGATCGACGAGCACCGCACGGACCAATAGGGGCCACCGGATCAGGTGAAACGTCCAGCCCTGGGTGATCGCCTGCGGTTTCCTCCTACAGCCCATCAGCTGTACTCCGGTAGCACCAAACGACTCACCGACTTGATACCCTCTGGTGAATTGGGGCAAAGTCGCTCAACGCCTGCACCTTTTCAACACGATCATGACGGTGGTTGTCCGGTCCGTGGTTCCACGCTGCGCCTTGCGGATTCAATCGATGCTCTGTCCCATCGTTGTCGACCGAGAGCGAGGTCGCACCCATCGGTGGCGACTTTGGAGACGTGGGTGACTGTTCGCCTGTATCAGGGATCAGGTCGGACACGGCGAGCGCTTGAGCGAATGCGCGGATGTGGCTGAGCTGTAAGCTATATCCTCACGTATCAGACTCACTCTTCGTTGACATAGTCGATGTCCCAGAGGTCTTCTTGACATGAGTTCGAGCTTGAGCTGGCCGATGCTGTGGCCATGGTTTGGTGGTGTTGCCCTCCCTTTGGCTTGCGCTGTACTGTGCTGGCTGGAGCAGACTGCAGGATCACGCTCTGACCGCGCCCTCGTCCTTGTAGGGTGCTGCAACCCGTGTTTGCTCACTCTGTTCCCCCACGAGTAGCATGGCAACACTCGATCAGCTGGTCCAGATAGGCGCCCCGGACAGTCGGTAATCTCCGCCGGTGTGCAGTTAGGCACTTGAATAACAGCGCAACCAGAAAATAGGCGCACAGTGTTTCAGATCTTGTTGCCGGCTCTTCTCCTCTTGAGTTCTGTTGATGCAGCTCGCTCTCGCCATCCACAGCTCAAGCTGACTCCCTCATGTACCCTCCTCAGTCGCAAGACCCAGGTCCAAGCACCTACACCCACAAGTATCACCCCCATCCCGATTCCGCCAGCGACACGTCCGGTGGGATCCCACTCCATACCTTTGGCGCCTCGGGAACGCCATATAGGGCACGGCAGGACGCGACCGAGACCACGGCGGTCGATCGACCAGACGATTGGCGGTTTGGCCATGGGTCGGTGATGACATTCTTATGGCCGACCGTGCTGGTGCTGACAAAGACAGGAAACCGCGCTCAGCGTATCCACTGTCTGCACTCCCCATCTCCCAGTCGTATTTCGGCACACCGCAGACTGGCGTCATAGGCAGGCATCTACCGAAAGAGATTGTCCGCATTGAGCGCGACTGGGGTGGCGGCGACGTCTGCCAGTACGCTCGCACCGGCGTCCGCACGGACCAAACAAGCGTGCTAACAGGTCGTCACCAGGTTCTTCTCTTCCTTCCCACTCGAGCTCGACGATCGCATCTCTCCCACCCAGTTTCAGATCCTGATCAATACGCTCAACGCGCACTTGTTGAGCGCTTACTCGCCGACCAAGGCGCTGCTCGATAACGTCTTGATGGTGTTCAGTCTGCACTTGAGTCTGTTCTTCAATATTGGCCATTTCGAGCGGGTGAGCAAGTTCTCTGTGCACGAAAAAAGGCTAATGACAGTAGGAGATCCGCAAGATGGAGGCCGCGATCCAGACGCTAAACCACGACACGTTCAACGCCGTCGGCCTCAACGTCTTGTCCCCGCGCGACGTCGCGTTCCAATTCGTGAGTTCCAACCCGGTCCCTAGTCCCGCACTGACAGCCCCAGCTCGAGATCGAGTCAGTTCCCCTCCGCACCGCCCCAAGCCACGCTGACAGCACAGATACTACTGACGACCCAAACGCCGACCTATCGTTGTATCAAGCACGCACTCATCGCCCTCTATAGTACAGTACACGCATGCAACGCCCTCTAGTCAAACGTAATCTTCTTGGCGGCCGGCGCATCGGTCGTGTCGCGATAGAACGCGCCGTACGAGCCGTGCTCTGCAACGAGTCAGCCAAGCCCAACCAGCACAACGGTGAAGCAACGTACCCTTCTTCTTGATGGTGCTTGGGAATCGGTCCATCTCTTTCGGCACCTGCAGGCTCGTTAGCGACATTAACGCTGGAGAGACGAGACACACATCACACCCGGCATCACGCAGCACACGCATGAATTCACCCGCCAACGAGCGCTCGTGGTTCTCGCCCGTAAAGAACGTGACCGCCTTGCCCGATTTCCCTGCCCGCCCTGTTCGCCCACAGCGGTGCACAAAGTCCTCTGCGCGCGCGTCAGCCAATCCAACGGCTACAGCGATCCGAAGCAACATACCAGTCGTGAGCGGAAACGTGACGTTGATCACCAGCCCGACATCGGGGATATCCAACCCTCGCGCCGCGACGTCGGTCGCGACCAAGACGTTGACTTTACCCGTCTTGAACGCATCAAGGGCTTTAAAGCGTGCGCCCTGGTCCAGATCACCGTGCAGACCCGCCACGGAGTAACCCCATCGCTTGATCGTCTGTTCGAGACGCGACGCTTCCTTCTTGTACAGTGCGAAAACGAGGACACGGGTCGGTTGAGCAGGCGTGTTGGCGTGTTTCGAAGTGTAGTTTTTCAGGTGGAACGCGAGGCGCGGGTCCTTTTCGCGGCTGGTCTCGAAGACTTCGACGACTGCATGAGTTAGCGAGGGCTGCTGTGTGCATGTTGCGGGACTGACCCTGCTCGATCCGCTTGTTGGCCGAGAGCTCGTCGCTGCCAACCGTGATCTTGACGGGGGTGACGAGGAAGGTGCTGGCGAGCCGGCGGACCGATTCAGGCCAAGTGGCAGAGACTGGAGGGTCAGTTTGAGCGAGGGCCAACTCAGCGACATACACATGACCGTTTGCCGGCCAGCGTCCGAGCCAGGGCAGTGCGCGACGATACGTCTGATATCGTTCTCGAAACCGGCGTCGAGCATGCGGTCGGCCTCATCAAGTACAAGGTGGGTGATGCTGTGCGCGTCAGTGAGGATCCTCACTACCTACCACCGCAACTCACCAAGAAAAGTCAATCTCGCCTTGGTCGGCCAAGTCGAGCGTCCGGCCTGGCGTGCCGACTACGATCCGTGTCTCTTTCTTTCTCAGCTCGCGTACTTGCTCATCCTTGCCGACACCACCGTACAAGCAGACGGCATTGACGCCCACGAGGTCGCCGAGGGCCTTCATCGTTGCGTGCGTTTGCAGCGCGAGCTCACGGGTGGGGGCAAGCACGAGGCACTTGATCTGGTTGGACTGTTTTGTCGATGGTGGGAGCTGGGAGAGAGCGTGGAGGACGGGCAAAGAGAAGGACAGCGTCTTGCCTGAACCCGTCTCGGCGACACCGATCACGTCGCGGCCGGCGAGGAGGGGCGGCCAGGAGCAGCTCTGAATTGGCGTTGGCTTGGTGAAGCCAGATAGGTACGGCAGCAGCTTGGCGGAAACGGGGAGCGAGGCACCGGCAAGGGATAGCACAGGTGGGAACAGGTGGGGAGTCAACGTGATCCCATTCTCGGTCAAGAATGCCGTGTGCTCGGCCGAGAATGGGCCTGGGGTGATGGCAGGAGCCGCCGGGGCAGCCGATGCAGCGGCCGCAGCCTTGGCCAGCTTCTTCTGCTGCTTTTTGGATAGAGGGGCGCCGTCGGGGCCCACAGGAGTCGCTGCGCCAGACTCGACGGGTGTAGCTGCCTCGGCTGGCGTAGCCGAAGTAGATGCGACAGGCGTCTGCTCGCCCTTGCTCTTCTTGCTCTTCTTCTTCTTCGGCTTTTCCTCGTCAGCCGCAGCTGCAGCCTCTACAGGCGCGACCTCAGCCTCGGCCTCGGCCTTGCGCTTCTCCTTCTTCTTCTTCTTGTCGCCTTCAGCCAGCGGCGGGGCGGCAGCGACCTCGGTCTCTACGAGCTTGCGCTTCTTGTCCTTCTTTTCCTTCTTTTCCTTCTTGAATTCGACCTCGTCGGCCGGTACGGGTGTTACGCTCTCGATCGACATGTTTGTGGATGGTTGGTGAGCTGTGACAGACGGACGCAAGAGCGACAGGACAGGAAATCTTTGGGTCACGTGATCACGTGTCAGTGTGTCAGTCCCGATATATCGATACCTCGTACTTCGACAGTCGCAAAGTTGCAGCTGCTGGACTACCAGCGGACGAAACTGGGCCAGAGGTGAGGGCGAGGTCGAGTCGCAAACAGTCGGTGCCGAGCCTGAGCGCGGCGCTCTGACGAAAAGAGCTCAATCAATCGTGGTGAAGCACTTGGCACTGTCAGCGGGGTCACGAGCAGCACAAGCCGACTAACCACAAGACCTCGGATTCGAATCGCTAAATGAGCGAGGCGAGTGACAAAGCGAGTCCTACATTTTCATCAGGAGGGGTTTGGTTTGAGCACTGCACGGTTTGAGCACTGACTCGCACAGACTCACGTCGGCGACCAGATATTCCGAATACTGACTCGCACCCGTCGTCAAGCCTTCTCGGAGTCCTACGCGCTCCATTCACGGTTCTTCGTGATCTTGGACATGCACGTCCTCAACCTAGCCGAGAGGTACGGTAACACCATCCGCACCTTCGACCCGGTACCAACCGTATTCGTCGGGGACGAGTTGGGCCCCAATCAATATCCGGGGCACATCGCCCTACTGAAGGCCGAGAGTGGGATGCGCGACGACGTTGGACGCTGGAAGCGACATCCCATGGCGCCTAATGTTCCCCGACATGTGTAACAAGATCATACCGCCCCAGCTCTGCCACCGTCAGCCATACCCCTCTGTCCCCTGCCTTGCCCCTCACCAAGTCTTGCAATGCAAGCTACTTCCTCGTCGTCTCGGTCGGTTTTCGCGCGTCAATTCTGATTCCCCTCAAGCACAGTTCTGGGAGCACGCACGCACCTGAGGCCATACCAGTGCTTCCATGTGCGTTCTGTACCCGTGTTCGACCGCGCGCGCACAAAACACGGCTTCGGCATCAAAGTATTCCAGGTAGAGACCCCATTTGTGCAGATTGTACGGCAGGCGAGGCTTGAATTCGGCCGAGATTACGTGCTCCGTTCCACCTCGTTTTGTAAGGGTAATACCGAACTTGAACCCAGAGTCTGCCGTGACGTTGACGTCGGCACCTTTGGCTCTCCAGAGTTGATACATTTTTGGCAGGTTGGCGCCGCGACTCTTGAGGAAGTCCCAGATGATATCCACCATAGCAAAGGGGCCCACTTCGCAGTACTCTTCGACATGGCCTTCACCTAAACCCGCATCAGCAAAATAGTAGCTCCGGTTCGATCGGTCGACGAACTCATTGCTATTCTGGCTCCCTTCCTGGGTCCGTCCACGATGAGCATTTGCAGCGTATCGTGTTGGATTGCAAGTCTGGTCAAGGTCTCCATCATGGCGGTTCTCTCGACAACAGATAAGGGTGCTTGGAACTCTGGAAGAGCCACCAGCGCTTGTAAATACTGCTCTCTCAGCTGGTCCCCATGCTGGGCACCAGCTCCTTGCGCTTCACCAATCACCTGTCAGTGTACAGCTTTCTGATCCGCGCGGACGTGATTGATCGTGGGGTTGGTATTGCCTAGCGGAGGGATCGGCGATCGCACGAAAGAAGTCGAGTGGCGTGTCATGCAGGTCAAGGTCCCATAAGTAATCTCAGACCTGTTAAGGCAGGTCATCGAAGCCGTCGATGTCGGCGAAGCGCGCGACAGGCAGATTCATTATGTATTGAAGATTCATAACTTAATGAGGTTTAAGCTTGTTTCCAGGAACTGAATGGAACGGACCGAGCGGCTGCGCCAAGACGAACGCCACCAGGGGGGGGGGTTGCCGGCGTTTTGGCGACGTGTAGCTTGGGCTTGCGCCGCCTCGAGCATCTGTCTCGCAGTACCAACGCGCACAGTATGTCCGACACCGAGGGCATAGCTGGCGGCGAGCCCAGCTTCAAACCAACCTGTGTCGCCGAGCTGCTCGACCAGGCTCCGGACTTTTCCTATGCTTCTATGAACGCCGCATTCGAAGCCGAGGACGAGGGTGCTGAGCCTCTCCCTATCCGTTGGCATCGCCTCACTGCACAAGGTCCGCAGCCACTGGCTACGTTGGCGGCTAAACGGGCTCAAGGAGTTCAATTGGAATGGTACCCTGACCTGGTCAGCCGAGCGAAAACAGAGCTCGAAGGTAACACTGCCTTTCGCGCGACGCGTTCCGATAACTGGGGATACGCGCAACAAGGGCAGGCGTCCCGTCGGCAGAGAATCGCCGACAAATTCATGCCCGATTTTGGCAGTGCTCGTGCCAATATGTCCGAGTTCTACTCGAAGACTCTATTCGAATTCTCCATCAGCAAGCTGTCCGGCTTGGGGGTCAAGGTTAGCGGCGAGCCTTACATCAGCGGTCTCGGTCGCGGCATGGACCGCCCCAAAATTGACCAACGCTCCTCGCCCATACCCGACTGGCTCCTTCAAGCCAAACCCCTTCTGCCTCTCGGCCCGTCCCTCGGCAGGACGGAATCTCCTTACTTGCTCGCTGTCTACTTTGAAGAAGAGGTCGATCCGGTCGCCCTTGCCCACTTGGCGACTGGCAGGGCCATGTTCAACGATTCCGACACGAGTACATGGGAGCTACAGGTTCCAGTCAACGTCGACCAGGGTGCCCAAGCGATTCCCAGTTCGGATGTGTTAAGCCACACCATGAGCTTTTTGCGCCGCGTCAGTGTCTTGAGGATACGAGCTAGTTTGCAGCAGGCTGACCATCGGTGACAGGTTGTTGTCAGCCTGCGCAATTATAATATGGATCACGGCTCCATCTTCTGCCCAGACAGCGTCACACATGTCTTTCTCACCGGCTACACCCTTCAGATCGGTACGACGATCACGGTCCGCCCACCTCGCGCACCACTCGGCACGTTCGGGATGATCGACTCGTTTGTCTACATCGTCGCGGCCGCCGCCCGTACGCGCGAGAGAATCGATGGTATACTGCACCTCACTTCGCTCTTGACGCCGGCGCCGCAACCCGCCGCTTCAGAGACACGCGGAACTCGTCGCTCTGAGCGTCTTCGCAAACGAGCCGAGCACCAATCGCGTGGTGCTCACACCACTACCCAGCTTGAACGCGTACGGCACGCAACGCGCGCGGCCTAGGAGATCACTGCGGACAGGGAGAGAAGGGGAGTGAGGTGTTGGGTCATGGTGTGACATCACCATCAAGTTCCAGGTGCGGCATCCGTAATGCCGCGCATACTTTGTACATGGCAGCACGACAGAGACGACCATATGTAATGTCGATGTCACAACGTAGTATTCATCGTTGTACCAGGACGTCCAACCTGTGGAGTGGAAGCGATGCATCACTATCTACTGGCGCCAGCCGGGAAGAGGGAGAGCGAGCCTAACCCCTCGAGCCGCTAACCCCGCTAGACACCTAACCCCCCAGCACAACTGGGGCGTGGTGTGTTACGTAAGCGACAACCCCTGCGCCTATTATAGGCGCGCGTTGCTGGCATAGGTTAGGCGTCAGAATAGCACCGAGTCGCCACCCAGCAGTTCAGCTTCGCCGTCCGTTCCACTCTCAACTCAACAGCCGCCATGCAGGGCTTCAACCGCTACTATGGACCCGAGTTCGACCCCAAAGAGACCTCGACACTCAACAAGGTCCATGGCAAGCATGCTCTCGGCGATCGCGCGCGCATGCTCGACAAGGGCATCTTGATCGTCCGGTCCGTCGTCGTCGTTTCCTTTGACCTGCACGTTTGCTGAAGCTTGACCGTAGATTCGAGCTGCCGTTCAACATCTGGTGTGGAACATGTAATGTGGGTCTCATGACGTCGCGGGTGGGACCGGGCTGATCAATAGGCCCATCTCGGCGCTGGTGTTCGGTACAATGCGCAAAAGCGCAAGGTGGGGAATTACTACTCGACGGCCATCTTTGCCTTCCGATGCAAATGCCACCTGTGCGACGGCTGGTTCGAGATCAGAACGGACCCAAAAGTAGGTCTTGCTCCTGGTAGCCTGTACTGACACCCAGAACGCACAATACGTTGTTGAAGAAGGAGCGCGGAAGAAGGCTGAAGATTGGGATCCAGAGGAGAACGGCGGCTATGCCGTGCACGGTAGGTACTTTTTGGATGTACGGGCCGCAGCTGACAGTGCAGATACCGAGGCGCCGTCGGCAGCTGACCCGACCCAAGACGCCTTCAATGCGCTCGAAAAGGACATTACGCAGAAGACGTGGGCAAAGACCAAGACTTCCCGCCTGACGGCGCTCACGGACGATTCTGAGCGACTCTCGGCAGACCCATACGCCGTGTCCAAGCTTCTGCGAGATCGGTTCCGAGAGGAGAAGCGGGTCAGGCAGGCGAAAGAACGGAGAGACGGTGACGTCAAGGAGCGCTATGGGCTCGCCGAGGGGCTTGAGCTGGGTAACGAGGAGATCGAGGGCGTGGCGAGGTTTGAGAGAGAGCGCGCGAGGGCGGCTGTTGTTCCGGTACCGAAGGATCTCGCAAAGCAGGTCAGGCGAAATACGGCGCGAAGGCTCGACCCGTGGGGTGGCGACTCGGCTTCGTACAAGGCCAGAGGCAAGATCAAACAGGTCGATACATTGCTCGTGAAAAAGCCGCCAACCGCTCCGGTAGTTGGAGGACTTTTGGCAGGTTATGAGAGTGACTAGATTGTATTATAGAGTTGTATGCCACGATATGAATTCAGGCGACTCTGGGCCTTACTTCGCGGTTCATTGTTGATGCAAAGGTAACATGGATGAGCGAATCACCGACGGGAGATGATTGACATGACTAGGAGCTATCGTCTCGCTTGGCTGATTGGGCGAGAGCAACAAAGAGGCGGCCCTCAGGCAACGGGGGCAGAGTGGAGGCCCGTATCGTGCTTCATGACGAGGGCCGTTCCGACCTTACATGCGCTTGCCCGCATGGTCGAAGATAGTCTAGAGGACGGTCTGTAGCCTAAAGGCAGCAGAAAGACCCATACCTGTAGCGCGGAACACACACTCAGCTCTTGTGCCTTGAGCCACATCTTTGCGGTAGTGTACGCGATTGGATACTGGCCAGGTCCGGCCCATGATCCTGATCGTCTCATCGAATCGCACTGTAGAAAAGAGTGTCCGAGCCTTCGCAATAAAACTTGCAGATTGCATCTCATCTCGAGGCGCCGTACGTAGATAAACGGAATCGAAGCGCTTGTGACTGCCCATTGCCCAACATGTCCAGCCTGAGCGATCTCACATTTCCTCAAGACAGTATTGATCATTGGTACCTCGTCAAAGGGAGCGAGACGACAATCTCACCTACTCAGACTAGGACTGATACTCGAGGATACGCGGAGACATTGCAGAGAACCAACCCGGAGTTGGGATATGTAGGTGATCGTTATCCGAGCGCTCGAGGGCTAACCTGGTGACAGACCATCTACCATGTTCACGCTGGCGAGACCACTGGGGGTGAGGAGACAGCGCAACCGCGCGGCTGACCGGTAGCCGATGATCGATCCGTGACGTATGCCAGTGCCCCTCGAGATGCAGCTTCGGGCTACGGACTGTACTGCCCGAGCACGCCCTTTGCTCACAATGGAATGCGCACTTTAGGTCGAGCTCTTGATTATGTCTTAGCGCCCAGCCACGAACCCACAACTGACGTTCGCAATGAGAGAACCTGACTTCTCATTGCAACAGCGCAAGCAAAGGAGAAGTGAAAGGTGAGGCATGCGCAGCCTGATCTCATCTCAGACCTACGCGCATAAAGAGTCAACCGCAGCCACCCTCTTCACGCACACAATGAGCAACTCTAGCTTCAAGAGCGAAGCACACGAGTTCCCGTGGGCGCAACAACCTCTATTCTACATCTTTGACACGAAACTGGGCAAAATCTATACTGATAGTCAAGGCACGCTAGTGATCAAGGGGACAAGCGAGGAAGCAGTGACTCATGCGAAGGAGCAGGCGGCAATGAGAGATGGTGAATACGTATGTTATGGCTGGGTGACGTGATAGCAAAGGCTGACTGTAGCCGACAGTCCATCATCAGGGTCGGGGCATGGAAGACCAGGGGCGAAGTCTACACCGGGTCTGGAATGCCCCAGCCATCGACCTCTTCAGAGCGATGAGAGGGCGCTACAGAAGAAGTCGTGGTCTTCCCTTGTCCGCAGCAGGGGGTAGATCTGATGGAACTCCTTTGATGCAGACAGCGCGGATAAGACCAGGCCAGGCAGAGTACAACAACTGCATTGGCATATAGTACACACTACCGCTGATCGGCCAAGCCATCTATGCTCTCTTCCTGTGCCTGCTCAACCCCCGCCAACTCTACTCCCTCCACCTCGGCCTCGCGTTCCAGTGCGACCTCTGATTGATCCTCGGCAGTGACCGACTGACTGGTCGCGGCCGGATCGTCGCCACATCCACAGTCGTACGTCGCGTCGAGGGTGAGGCAGTCGAATTCGGGTTTATCGAGGCGGGCGTTGACGAGGTTGTGGACATGGCAGAGCCACAGACTGGCCGCTTTACGCGAGGATGTCTGCAATATAAGCTTGGAGACCGCGCTCAAAGTAAGACGGACCTGAGGAGGGTACTGCTTGAGAAGAGCTTGGAACTCTTCGGCGCATTCGCCGCACGGGTAGAGCCGGGAGAAGAGGTAAAAGTAGGACTTGAGAGCTTGGCGTTCCGATGGCGTGGGAGTGTCTGGGAAGCGGAGGGTCGTGAGGTGGAGTACACGCCAGGCGGCACGGCCAAGCTCGGCTCTGACGAGTCAGCACGACCTGACGACAACGCGGCAAAGGACCCACTTTGCCGTCTCGTTGCCAAGCTTTTGCATGATTACTCCGCCATGGACCACATCGTCCTCCGGATGCTGCCTGTCCTCGTCCATCTCCAGATTCCGTTCGAGCTCGACTTGCTGCAGGCTGTCATACTCTTTCTCGGCGTGCGGGTCGTAGCCACCCGCATCGATCTTGCCGTTGACGCGTGCGAGTGCGGCCGGGGAGAGGTCCTGCGCGTTGTGGTGGATCACATAGAGCGACGGGATGAGAACGAGGAGGATGATAGGCAGGATGGTGCGCAGCTGGCGCGGGAAGGGCACGTTGACCATGGACAATGGCGTTGCGAAGGATGTTCAAGCTGAAACGCGACTTGGTGTCGATCCGTGGATGGCGCCAGTTTGAGCTGGATCCTCAAACGCGTCGGTTTTGTTTGCGCAGTCGTCGCGCAGTCTGCAGCACTCGCGAGCGCTCAAAGCCAGGCAGGATACGCGCGTTGACAGCCCTGTTGGCCAACGGGACGCGTCGCCAGAGTCGATGAGCTGAGCACGGACACAGGTACGACGGTCCTTTGGTACCGAGCGACGTTGACTTTAGCCAGTCACCATGTCACTCCCTCATGGCGGCTCGACGGCGCCCACCATCTCGTCGCCACTGCTGGCATGGCCCGCTCGGCCAGTGCAGCGCCCATCGCCCTCGCCAACCGCGTCGTCGTCAACGCTGACAGCTGAATCGACCTCCATGTCAGCATCGACCTCTTATACGTATGACGAGCCGCTAGCGAGAAAGGACTATCCTCCACCAAAGCAGCCACTCGACCCACAGCGGCTGGGCAGGATCGCGCAATCACTTGGAATCAACGTGCCATCACTCCCGGTTGGCCACCGACGGCAGTTGTCAGCTGGTGCAAAGTCGGCTCCATTACCTCGGTCCAGCTCGCCGTTTTCACGCGGAACGACTCCACAGCCGCTAGCGCAATCTCATCATCTCGTAACTGTCCTTCCACCAGAGCTGCTACTACCCCCCGCGGCAGAGGAAGATGAAGCGGCGAGACGTAAACGCCTCAAGCGATGGCGCCGCGGCAAGCTGCTTGCTCTTCAGCCGACACTCGGAATGATGACAGTCTTGATCGCGCGTGAATGGGGACTGCCAAGTACGACCGGTCTGGTCGTGTACATGGCGAACGACAAGGGCAAGGCGAAGGAGGAGGACGGTCCGCAAATCACACCGCAAACGTGGCTTGCGCTCTTTCAGCCTCAGCTGCGGACAAGCTATGCTACATTGCCGTCGACTCCGAGGGTGTTGCGAACGGCTTCAGCTGCCGATCGAATACGAACCGACTCGCTCGAGAGTGCGCGCTCGAGTCCGGGAGTCAAGTTGACGAGGGAAACAGTGTTCCCGCCAACACCGCTGTCGTGGGACGGCAGGCTGGCTGATGCGCTCCAGGCGCCGAGGACAGAGACGCCGACACTTCTGTCAGCCCCACCGGTCGTTGCCACGCTAGAATTCGATATCGACGCCGACCTGGCAGACAGCTGGCTTGAGGCGTGGCGGGAGAAAGGCGGTAGCCGACGAGCAGAGATCGGCCGGCGAGACTTGACCCTGGTGAAGAAGCTGCAGGACGACCGACCGCGCTTCCTTGCCGAGCGTGATGCCGAAGGCTACGCCGCACTATCCGACGGCGAGAGTGCAGATCCACTGTCCGACGTGTTTCCTTCGGCAGCCGACGAGTTCGCCTCGCTTCGATCATCCCGCCACAGCCCGTTTACAGACAAGCGCGCCCTCGACATCACCGATATAGGCACGGACCGCGTTCTGTCGGCCAGTGCGAGCATGTGTGGTTTCCCCGACTATGACGAGCAGACGGATGACGTGGAAGATGTGCTGAGGATGCTAGAGGGTCAAGCAGGTCTGGAGCTGCCACCGAGACGACCGTTCGTGCAAGACGAGCGGATGCTTGCGAGCCCCATTGCGCTCAACCGACTCAAGGGGGATACACTGGGAGTTGGCGAGGTCGACAAGCGCGCCAGTGGGATCGTCATGAGTGAGAGACTGGATGACTTGGAAAAGGGTAGGTCGGCGAGTTGTCCCTGACATTACTGACATGGCAGCGCTGCGCTCGTTGTCTCCCCGCGATCTGCGCTTGACCTCGCCGCGCGTACTGGCGCCCGAGGCAGCATCATCTCGACCCGGTAAACCCCCTCGATCACCTCTGCATGCTCGGCATACCCCCGCCTCCCCGTTTGGCCGGTCCCCATCATCACCCGCAACCCCCGCGGCCATCCACACGGACCAAATTGAAGCGCCGGCGTGGCCTGCAATACCCCACACGACGGTCAGCTCGCCCCTTCTCGAAGGCAGCTTTGCCACACAGCAGGGTACCACCACGCCCATCTCGGCCGAAACGATGCAGCGCATGGAGTATGATCTGCCCGTGCCAACGCAAAAGTCGCCATCAGGTTGGAAACCTCAACGCCCGGCACGACCTCCATCGCCCGACCTGACCGTTCTCGCCGCGACAGAACCTGCGCTATCGCCCGAGATTGTGCAGGCGTTGGAACGCGACTCGCCACAACCTGAAGACGATCGGCCTCGACGAGAGCGCTCAAACTCGATCAGTCTAAAGGGGTTGCGGAGTCAGATGAGCATAGGCAAGATGAACAAGCTGTGGCAGCGCAAGGAGGCTGCGCCCGAGATGCCAACGTCTCAGACCGACGTCGGCCTCTTCGCCATGCCCGATACCCGTGCGAGCGCCGACGATGCGCGGCCCTCGGTCGATGAATTTGGCGCCGTACAGCACGCAAACGCACAAGCGTCGGCGTCGGCGTCGCTCCCGACGAAACAGGGCGGGTTCGGGCGACGGATCCTGAATGGGTTTGGAGGCAAGAAGCACCGCGAGCCAAGTTCTCCGGAAAGGAGCGAGCGCCGAGGCAGCAAGAGCTCGAAATCACCTCGGTTCTCGGAATCGCGCTCCATCTCGTCCCCAATCGTCGTGCACAAAGGGACAGGGTTGGACCCCCCGCGGCCCGGGACACCACCAGCCGTCGCCGAGAGCACGTCGATGCACTCGCTCAAGTCGCCCGTGGGGCAGTCACCAAATTCTCCGACCTCGCCCCGTTCAGTCCGGCGGAAACCCGTACCTGAAATTGATGATCAACCGGCAAGCGCACTGCCAAATTCCATGTCGCTTGCAAGCAGCATGGCCTCGTTTGTGCTCGAAGAGCCGCCGCGGCGGAAAGCAAAGGCGTAGGGATCGCATGCATTCTATAATGCCTCGTCTGGGTAGAACAGGCGGAGCGTGTTGGCCCATGCGGCGGCTGCGACGTCTTCGATCGGGATATTTTTGACGCTCGCGACTATGTAGGCGATTGCGCCGACCTGCTGATCAGCTTGAACCTGACGGGGGGGACTCACCTCAGCAGGCTCCATTCGACCTTTGACGCCTTGCCCGGGCTTGAAGGATTGTGGTTTGCTGACCTTTTTGAACAGCGCGAGAGGGTGATCCGGCGGTGGCAGGAGCACATGTGAAGCGTGCGATGTGACGGGCGTACACCACGGGCCGTCTGTACTCTTAGCCACGTCATGCCTGTTTCGATTGCACTCACCGGTCTCTAACAACAGCCGATCCAGAGGGACCTCCTTGACCATTGCCAAGTTCTCTTCAGTTTTGAGCGAGCACCCGTTGATGCCAATGTACATCCCAAAGTCGATCTGTCCGTCAGTCTGGCTCACAAGACAAACTCCCAACCCACCCATTCACGCATCTCCTCGGTCGTGCCGGTAAAGCTGTGAATGACGGCTCCTTTACCATACGCCACGCCTTTAGCTTTACCCCACCCGAGCTCGGTCAGCGCCTTGACCATGTCTCTGTGGGCGTCGGGATGGCGCGAGTGTAGGAACATGGGTAGGTCGAAGCGCTGGCTGAGGCCAAGGAGGGTCGGGAGATATCTCAGCTGTGTTTCGGCCGGCGAGTAGTTGAGCCGGTCGTAATCTGGCTCGTCAGTCGGTATATGAACAGAGCGCACCCACCTAGACCAATCTCGCCGATCGCCTTCATGCGCTTGGCTCCTCGTTGATCCTCTTCAATCACCTCTATCAGCTCGGCAAGGTAACGTTCTGCGCCGGCTGGATATTCCTCTAGCTCTCCCGTAGACGATGGGTGTACGCCAGCAGTACAATGCAGGTCGTAGCGATGCGACAGGGCCAGAGCATCACGCGTCTCTTGCAGAGAAGTCCCAGTGATCAGTATCTTGTCGACGCCGCGGCCCTTTGCGCGCTCAAGCACGGCCTCGAGGTCGGCTGCAGCTCAGCGTGGCTCTCTAGTGGGAAAGCGGCTCACAAGGGTGCTTCTCCTTGCCGTGGTATGTGCCCGAGTACATTGGGTCCGTCAGGTTGACCGCGATATCTACACTGTCAGCTCGGCGCTGCCAGGGCAAGAGTGCGGACCTGCGAAACGCAGACGCGAGCTCGACGCCATCGTGACGAGCGAGCGTGCGGCTACTGACGAGCGGCTGAGTAGTCTAGACAGCACTTTGTCGATGGCGATGGGCAGACGGTCGACTGCAAGCTTCACAAAAGTCAACGTGCGCGTGTTTCATGTGAGTGACGCGCATCCAAACCTGAAACGTCGCAGCTGTGCACCGCTCTCGACGTCGACCACCACGCTCTTCTCCCACCGGATCAGGCGCGAACAGTGCCAAGATCGGTGCCAGAGATGTCCAATGCGGTCGTCAACAGGATCTGGTGAGTCTCGCGGGCGTATTGCGTCGCTGACGAACAGGGTCTCCTTTACACTGGCCTTGATCTCGTTCATCTCGTTCTCGGAGCAAATCTTCATCGTCTGGCCTTGGTACGGCCGCGAGCTCAGTGTGGATCTACTCAAGCTACTCGTGCCGTTCAAGTGGGTATATCATGTGCCGTGGGTAAGCTGACCGGCAGTTGCCTCATCTTCCTCGTGTTTTACAATTACCGTCTGTGCGTCAAGACACCGCCGGGAGCTGTGCCGCCGGGATGGGTAGGTAGATGGATGGAACGATGGAATGGTCACTGACCTACAGCGACCAAACCTGTCAAGCCCGGAAGGCATGGAGGTCAAGAAGGGCACGCACGGGCCGCGTTATTGCAAGACGTGCGAGGCGTACAAGCCGCCGAGGGGTGGGTGCTTTACCACCACAGGCCGTACTGACAGCGTAGCGCATCACTGTAGGCAGTGTCGCACCTGTGTGGTGGGTGTATAGCTCCGGTACGATTGAGCTGACACCCGCAGCTCAAGGTGATTCTTGTACTTTACTGACTCTGCTGACGTCCTCAGCTCGATCGTAAGTCATATGTATGCAAGCGGCCGCGCTGACCTGCAGACCATTGCCCCTGGATCGCCAACTGTGAGCTTCGGCCGCATCAACCTCGCTGACCCATAGGCGTCGGCTATCACAACCAGGGCCACTTTCTCCGCTTCCTCATCGCCGTTGACCTCGCAACGTCGTATCACCTTGCGATTCTTGCTTCTCGGATCTTTGAGTTCAGCCAGATCACAGCGGTGAGTCTTCATGACATCGACGCCGCTGACGAGCAGACGGAACCGACTCTTACCGACGTTCTGTTCATGATCTTCAACTTTGCCGCGTGCGTGCCAGTGTGGCTCGCCGTCGGCTGCTTCTCCGTCTACCACCTGTACCTTGCTTCGGGCAACTCGACCACGATTGAAGGCTGGGAAAAGGACAAGGTGGCGACGCTCGTCCGGCGTGGCAAGATTGCAGAGGTCAAGTATCCATACGTGAGTTTGCCTCCATACGGCCGAGCTGACAATCAGCACCTTGGGGTGTACAAAAACCTCCAATCGGTGCTTGGACCCAACCCGCTCCTATGGCTCGTACCCAAGCCATTGCACGGTGACGGTCTGTCATTCCCCGTCAATGCAGAGGCAGCAGGTGAGTCGACGACCGACTGGGCCGGCCACGTCTCGGCTGCGCGCCAAGACGAGCCGCGATCACGAGATGCCGAAAGCGCACTACGCGAGGTCGGTGAGCGGCTGCGATTGGCGCGCAGGCGAAGTGGCGACGGTCTTCTGGACGATCTGGTCTAGTGAGTTGCTTCTCTCGCGCAGCACACTCGGTGACGTCTCAGATCTCGACTGACGGCGCGTAGGTGACGACGCGGATGCACAGTTCAACTGGCCGCCGCGGGATCCTACCCATCTTCCGACTCCCGTGCGACCGGTTGGCTCGGCTTTCACATATGGCAATGATGGACTGAACCCCTCGCTCCGACCTCGCAGCAAGTATACGACCCGATCCAATCACTCGAGCGGCGATGAGCGCGAAGCGGACGGCGATGATTCGCTGAACCCTCTGTCGCGATTCCGCCGGCGAGGGAGCGAAACGAGCCATACCACCAGCTCGTCGCCTGAACCATACTTGTCCGACTATGATGAACCCGAACGCGTCCGACAGGGCAGTGAAGGGTGGGAGGTCCGGCCGAGCGTGAGCCCATGGAACGATCCACTCCTCAACGTAGAAATGTCAGAGTCGAGAAGACCATGGGAGCGAGACGGGCGGTATAACGTGTACGACGCAGCTGTGCCAAGCGGTGACGGTCGATGGGATGACGAGTCGGATGACGAGTGATGCTAGTGATACATATGTATTATCCCGGTCGATCATACACGACCTCGCCGTTCTCGCCCATCCAGTCGAACAAGTGCTTGCTCGAGATTGGCGGCACTGAATAGTTTGGTTCCAATTGGACATCCATGTCCGCCAACGCCGCCACCACGCGCGCGATATTACTCGCGTCCTGCGATCTTAGCCGTGCCATTCACTGCAAGCGACCCACATCAATCCCAGAATGCTGACGGCCCTGAAACTCTCCCAAATCCAGCTTGATCAACTGCTCTTTCAGCGTCAACCCTTTGGGCGGCTGTTCTCTCCCCCTCCGTCGTTTCCGCGTATGCAGCGGTGTTGTCGAGTGATTCGCGATATCCTCCAATACGTCGCGAACGCCATGCTTGATGTTCAAGATGGGTGCGCGTAGGTAGGGAGGATAGGTCGCAAGCGGGGTGATGAAGAGTTGTTTGATCATAAAGTCGCTTAGATCCCATCGCTGCGGGTGTTAGCGTCAGGTAGCAGAGGGAGACGGGACATGCCCCATCGGTGACCCAGATTGCGTCCTCGCGCAGGTTCTCGCCGTCGGAGAGCAAGTCGAGTTTCCGTAGCCACGCCTCAAACTCGACCAGGATCTCTGGAAACGTCTTGGACCTGTCGACCGTGTGCTGCGTGATCCCCGTCAAAGCGGTACAAAACTCGCTGAGCTCGGGTCGCCATGTCGGTTTGACATAGCGTTGGAACGTGGCCTTTGTCCTCAGCCGTCGTCGGCCGGGCGTTGGCAACTCGGGCCCATCCTCGACCCAGTGCAAAAGGACCACAGGGAATTCCTGCTGCGCTCAGCAGGCTCAGCTTTCCACCTAACCCACTATAATCTCGTTTGGGTATTTAAAGTCGACGCCGGGACAACACGTTGCCTCGACGTCAAAGCAGAGAAAGTAGTTGATCCGCTGTTTGGGCTGTGACACTCGCGTCGGCTTGGCATCTTCGACGGCCGCCTCGCGCTTGTACGCCGTGATCCACCGTCTGAGGCGTTAACCTCGTTTGAGAAGGCACAATGAGCTCACTTGTAAAGCGTCTCCTTCTTGCCCTTGATATCTGCGCCCAAGGCTGCCAAGGCGATCCTCATTTGCTCTACCGTAGTCGCCTTGGATGGTTTCGCACCGACTCTGGCGGGCTCGTGCAGTGTGACGGCGCCGAGCCTCGCTTCGACCTCTTGCATCCTCCGCAGTCGCAACACGCAAGCAGTGGGTATCGCCGCACACGACGTGCCCAACCAACTAAATGAGGGATGATTGAGATCGGACGTGCATCGGGATCCCGACAAGATGGTACGGACATGTCCTTGCTTTCGTCCAAGTTGGCCTTGGGGGTCCCAACCTCACCAAGTCTACACTCTCGCAGAATGACAACGCTTCAACACAGAATGATCATCTTTTCGCTTGCTGCCCATCGTGTCATCTACGGCCCGTACGGATCAACTGCATGACGGCGCTTTGCGTAACGAGTGTGTCATTTTGCGAACAAAGGTGGGCAAACTCGAGTCAACAGGCTATAGCCACCTCGATGTTTCCCTGATCACCCGTCTGACGGGCCCGTCTCTCTCCAACCGGCACGCTGGTCTGTAGTCTAGCGATGCATCCATGTCAAGTGCCACTGTGGGGTTGAGCAAACGCCGTATTGCCGCCGCCGCACACTCGCCCGCCGCGCGTCCCGCCCTGCTTGACCTCGTCCATCCACCTTCCTACTTTTCGCCGCCGTCAGGTCCTTCCCGGTCACCGTACGGCCGGGTCGTACACGAGCCGCGAGTCCCTGTCATGGGTGCGGTGAGTGGAGGGTCGCGAGAGGAATCGGTACGTTTTGTTCTACAGGCCTGTGCGCACAGGCGTCGAGCTCAAGCTGACACGATGTACAGCGACGGGTCTTGGCTTGAAAGATAGCGTGAAGACCGGCTGCCCCGAGTGGTGGCGCGACTGGGGCGTGGGAAGCACGTCGTGAGTACTGCTGTGTTGACGGAGGGCCGTGCTGATTCCCCCCATTTAGTCAGGGAAATCCCAGTTGAGAGGCTGGGCGGTGCGTCCGTGTACGCGTCGTGAACGGGTCTGTCGTTAGTCGACAGGCTGTCAAGATCTCTGCGTGAAGCGAGGTGACCCTCGCGAAGGGGGTACGAACGTCCGTGCGCTTAGTCGCGCATGACAAGAACTGCGTGGTCGTCTAGAATGGCGGCTGCGGGTATCCGGAGTCATATTGATGGCTCTGAGAGAATTTGATGGTCGTGCGATTAGTACATCGTGCTCCCATTATCCCAGCCGAGCTTGCCCGTCAGGGTGGGTTTGGTCCAAACAAAACAAAACCCCTCATCATCCTTCAACCCGCCTCTCCCCTGCTTCGGCAGTACCTCCCTCTGCCTCCTCAAGACAGGCAGCGCTCAAGACGATCGGTGCTATGCGAGCGAGACGAGTACAGTAGTGTCTAGTCGAGCCAGAGTTGTAGCATGCATCGTTGCGAGCAATCACCTCCACGTGAACCGAGTCCAAGCCGAGCTCATCAACGACCATGGACGCCGAATCTTCCACCCTCCCGCTGTCCAACACCGTGTTCCCGCCGCCTCCAGCGCTGTACAGACAGTATACGAATGCGGCTGTGGATCGGCTGAGCCAGTATCGCTCGTTGAAGGGTAAAGAGCGCGAGTCGGCCGAGTGGGATGATGTGCGCGAGCTGGCGCCGCCGAGAGCGGATTGGGTCGCTGAAGAGGGAGCGTGGGGGTGCTACGGTCAACGCTATACCGTGAGTCGCTCTCATGTGTACTGTACTGATATCCTAGCTCGAACCTCATATCCCAACAGCCGAGGAAATCGGCCTACCCCCACTCAGCCGGGATCCCACCCGTGAGCCCCTTCTTCCTATAGCTCGCACCTCGCACCACTGACACGGCAGCGTACAGACACACCACAAGACTCTCTCCCAACACTACTGAGATCCTACCTGCACACGCACCTCCTCCTAATCGATGCCCTACTCAAGACTCCACGCCCACCGTTCGAGCTACAGCAGCTCGGGTTCGCGACTGAAGGCGATCAGGTGTGTAGATCGCGCAGTGGACGAGCTGACAGGTCGGCAGTATATCCAGCATCTGTCGAATCTGGCGGCGACCATGATGGTGGCTGTCAATCAGCTGCGTCAGGCTCAGGTAGGATCGATCGGTGCGGGCTGTACACGTACATGGGTCCTGACACGCCCAGGCTGAAGAGACGCTCGAGATGATACTGGAAAAGCAGCTCGAGACACGGCGTGCCCAGACACTCGCTCTCAGAGCGTACGTCCAGTCGTGAACCTCCCCATGGTGACTCACACTCATACGCACAGCAAAAGCGCCGAGCTCGCCAAGACGCTCGCTGGACTCCGCTCAACGCCAAAGCCAATCGACAACGTCTAGCATGGCACCGCGCATATAAACAACATGAATATTAGATCTCGCCCCGTGCTGAAACCCCGACGAATCACTGTCCATTACTCGCCCGAATGCACCTTGTAACCTTTACGATCGTCGACGGTGCGGATGCTGCCTGCTGTTTCGGACCGGAGGGACTCCTCGAGCATGGCAGCGGGAACACCGTGGTGTGGTGTTGGCCCTTCGTCGGGCGACGAGTTCTCCTCGGGCAGTCTGAGAGGATGTTGGTCAGCCCGTGAGCGCACGGTGCGAGCGCACTTACTCTTTGAAATCGGGCTTGCGCATCGCCTGCCTGAACGCATCGGCTAGCGCTGCCGCTTCTGGTGCTGAAAACGGTCCGTCCTCGTCTCGTGATCGACTGCGCGTGGCGGCCAGACCGGCAGGCGAGGGCGAAGCCGTGCTCGAGCGCACGGTCGAGCTCGGTCGTCGTTCACCCATGAGCGGGGCGGTACCGGGTGAAGCCTCGATTGGATCCTTGTTCATGTCGGGTGAGGTCGAGTGCTGGGATGCATACTCTGCTCGCCTGCGCCGTTCGCGGTGCCGCCGGCGGAAGAAGAAGATGAGGAGGATGAAGGCGAGGAGGAGAAAGGCGCCGAGGACGGCAATGACTGCGATGGCCCATTTGGGGAAGCCACCGCCAGAGGACGCTTGCTCGCCTTGCAGTGAGGGTGGCCGGGTCGAGCTCGCTGCTGCGGCCGAGGAGGATGAGAGTGAGGCGGCACGGGCAGCACTGAGTGAAGCCGAGGCGAACGATGCGCTCGTCATGGATGCTAGCACCGATGAGGGCGGCGATGTTTCTACACTGTCAGCCAAGCTTTCCGCCAACCTAGACACTCACGGATGGCAGCAAACGTCGCCTGGTGGCTCTCGCCGCCCGACAGTGTCTGACCGGCCGGGACAACGACGAAAAAGTACGGGTGACTCGCATTCTGCCCTAGCTCGAGCCGCTGAGCCGACGGGATGCTAGCCCACCACTCGTCGCCGGGCTCGATCGGGACCTGGCCCTGCGTGTTCTCAACCGATGTCCAGTTCTTTGCTCTGTCCAACGTCAGCGCACGGCCCTCTGCGCGTCCGACGCACGCACACGACTTCTGACCCGGCGTTGAACAAGTAGACGTCGACTCTGGTCGCCTCTACGAAATCGGGCCAGTTTGGATTCCAGATGAATTTGCTCCATGAGCCTTGGACGACTGTCGGTCAGCTTTGCTCGGGCGCGGCCAGACTCACGAGTCGTGTTGGACTGGGGGAAACACGACATGGCCGTGTTGCCAATGTTTGTGCATTGTGGATAGCTGCCTGTCAGCTAGGGGTTGGCAGAGTGGACCTACGTACCCGTCAAACACCATGCCAGCGTCTGCGCCCGTGCCCTGGCGCTTGATCATGACGGGTCGGTCTGAGCGTGCTGGCGGCGAGGTCGGTGCTGGTCCTGGTCGCGTCGCGGTCGCATAGTAGGGCGACGCGAGATCAGACGGGCCCGCGGTTGCGCTCGCCATGTCGCGAGTGGGCAGCGCTCACCACTCGCGCACTGAGCGAGGATGGACGGTAGTGAGATCAACGACGGGGTTGGAACCGACAAAGGAGGCGACGTCCGTGTTGGGAACGCGGCGGGGCGTGCTCGTCCTGGTCTTGGCGTCGACGGCGGCGGGCCGTGTGCAGTGTGCGGTGTGCGTGCAGGGGTGTGCTGCTGCAGCCTATGTATGTAGTCGCCGTCGTTCGCTCGGGTGATTGTCAACGAGGACAGTGAGAACGAGCGAGCACCGCACTGACACCATGTGGGCATCCTCTAGTCTCGATGGTTCATGGACGAGCATGGTATGCATCCCTCTGGAGATATACAGGCTGGCATACACGCTCGGCACACTCACAGCTCACTCACACACGCTCAGAGCACGTAGAAAGCGAGACGAGGACAGCATCAGCACAGACGAGCCTATATAAGGACAGCATGCTCGAGCTGCAGACTTTGTCTTCTCCCAACTTTGCTACTGCTCTTGCCAACCTCGCACACAATGGCAGACGTGGGCGACTTGATCGACGGCCTGCGCGTCGCCGGTCCCAGTGCCAAGCCAAAGCAAGGCATGAAGGACATTCAACACATTCTCGACTCGACCCCGCTCTTCATGCGCGAGCTGCCCGAGGACAGCGAGGATAACCCGATGCTCGAGGCGTTGAAGAGTCTCGTGTTTGATGGCGAGGGCGATGGCAGGTCCTCTCGTGCTGCAGCAAGCTGGACGCTGACGAGCAGAGACGGCACTCAACTTTAAGAACCACGGCAACGAGCTGTATGCGCAAAAGAGCTACCGGGACGCTCTGACGGCGTATACCCAGGGCGTGGATGCCAAGGCGCAGGATGAACAGCTGAGAATGTCGTTGCTGCTGAACCGCGCGGCGTGCAATCTGGCTTTGCACAACCATGGCGCAGTTCTCAAGGACACGGGGGTCATTGTCGCCTTGTGTGCGGGAGCGTTCGAGGGGGACGACGCCAAAGTCAAAGAGGTTCGTGAACCGCCACCAAAGGCTCTATACCGGGCTGCGCAGAGTCTGCTCGCGTTGGAAAAGTGGGACGAGGCGGCAGACTGTATCGAGAGGGGGGCGGCGCTCAAGGGCGAGGAAAGCAGCAAGCTCTGGCCCGCATTGTTGGCCAAGGTCGAGAGCGGGCGTAGGGTCGTCGAGGAGCGAGCTGAGCGTGAGCGAAGACAGCGGGAATCAGCCGAGGCGCTCAGGCGGGCCGTCGTGGTCAGTGTCTGCCTGCAGCCGTGAGCCCGTGTTGATAGTCAGTCTCGCGGCCTGGTCGTCACCAACACGGATGCACCGCCAGATAACCCGCATCCGCTTGCATTCGAGACCGAGGGCCTGCCAATAGATCCACCGCTCTCCCCTCGCGACGTCGCCGCCAGCTGGACCCCACCGCCACCGCTCCACCCCATCATCTTCCCCTGCTTCCTGCTGTACCCTCGCAAGTCCATGTCGGATCTCATCACCCACTTTCACGAAGACACGTCGTTCTCTGATCAACTGGCCGTCATCTTCCCTACGACCGCCACACCCGGCCCGTCGGATCCAACGTGGGCAGAGTGGGACCCGTCTCACGAATACCATGTCGACAACCTCGTCGTGTACGCCGAGACGCGCGCCAAGCGGCTTCTCAAAGTCGGCCAGGGCTTGACCCTACGCGAGGTCGTCATGAAAGCGTACAAGGCGCCGCAAGCAGGTGAACCCAAGGACGGCGTCGTGCTCAAAGACGGTTTGCTCGCCTTTGTCGTCCTCGTCCAGGGCGCTCAGGAACATCAGTGGATCGACGAGTTCAAACGCGCCAGAGGGTGGTGAAAGCTTCCATGCATCGATTACCTCGGACATGGCTCGGGTGCCTTGGCGCGGATCCGTGGCTGACGCACAGACGACCTGTCACGGTTGGACCATCACTCCTCTGAATCGCAGGCTGACGGCTGGGGGTATATCATGCTGACTTTTCTCGGTGTGTTGACCCGCTCAACACCCACTGACAAGAATGGCAGACGCAGGGTATGTGAGCGCTGGGTTGCTGGCCGGCGCCGGAGTCAGCTACAACCTCGCCCTGCGCACCTCGTACGTCGGCTGTGTGCTCCAGGCGTTGGCGTCTGGTGCTGCCATCGTCGTCGTGAGTCTCTACTACCCACCCACCGCAGCGCTCACGTCTCACAGTCCTACTCGTACTTTACCCGGTTCCCACACGATTTCATCGCCTGGCGCATCCTCGTAGCCGTCATGACCCTGTTCACCATCATCCTCGTCATCATCACCTGTATCGACATGTCGTGGTGGCTCGCAGGTCCAACGTACGCCCACATTGTCATGCGCGAGAACGTGGGTCGCGTTTGGCATGCCCCCCCCTGGACCAGGGCTGACGTCCCACACAGTCGATCACGCTCGCAAACTTTCTCCTCGTCGCCAGCAACGCGTGCCTGACGCAAGCGTTCTTCAGCTATCGCGCGTTTGTTCTCAGCGGCCGCAAGTGGTTTGTCCTCGTCCCGTGCTTGGCCCTGTCTGTGGCCGCGTACGCTTCCGCCTTGGCGTGCGTTGCGATCGTGTGTGTAGGCTGGGCTGACAAGCGGATGCAGAATGGCAGCGACGGGTTGGACGCACCCGCACGTCGATGAAAACACGACGGCGCAGCAGTTTGACAACGTGATTGTACCGCTTATGCACCGCTATGGCAGCAAGATGTCCGTCTTGGCCCAGGTGTGAGTGTACACGCGACGATTGTACGTGTGCTGATCTCGCAGTTGGTGCACCGTCTCGCTCGGTACGTCCGTCCGCTGACTGCCGAAACACTGCTGATGTTTTCTACAGTCGCCGATCGTACGCTCCTTGTGTACCTGTAATCGCGCCACAGCTGATTCGCAGTGTGCATCACCCTGACCATCATCTACATTCTTTTCCGTACGCGCTCGGGCTTCAAGGAGACGGACAGTGTGATCCACAAGGTCGTCATGACGGTCAGCGAGGCCATGGTGGCGCCATTGTGCTGCGCGACCATCTTTGCCGTTCTGCTGTGGCGAGGTGGGTTGATGTCGCTTTCGAGGCCGCGTGGGCTGATGTGGATAGGCGAGCACCTTCTTGGATGGATTAGACCGTTCGGTGCGTGCGCTGGTGAGCTCGCAACGATGGGACTGACGTGGTCAGGCGACTCGCAGGGCGCGTTCTATCACCTCGCGGTCTCGACTAGCTTGATTGCGTGAGTGTTGACTGCGTCTGTACCAAGCTGAGCATTAGCCGCGACCACATTCGCTCCGTCTTCGCCGGCACGGGAGCCCACGTATGGGCAAGCTCAATCGGCCACCACGACCCGACGATCAGTGGATCAGGCGACCAAGCCAAGGGCGTTGTGATTTCACGCAGTCGGTTCGGCGAGCGCGCACGGCCAGACGATGTGGTCCGTCACTTGTGCGCGTAACACTGATATCTGCTGATGAAATAGATTGAGCTCGGGACGAGGCAGAAGACACCAGCAGGTGACGAGCTGGACGAAGGATTCGATGACGACTTTAAGGAGGAGCCGTCCAACCACTCGACGCAGGTAGGTTGCTCGCACCCTCTGTGAGCCGTGCTGACTGTCAGACGCTCGGTCCGCTCGTTCCGCAGCACCAGCGCCAGCAACGGGGCGGTGGGATCATGGTCACGGTCGACCGCCAAGTCCGCCACGACTGAGGATAGATGGCAACCGGGGCTCCGGGGCGATCGTTACGTAAACCCAGAGATGTCATCGTTCTTCTTCCCTTTGTCTGTTCCGCAGCCGCGATTGACGGGTTGCTGAGCGGCGACAAGTCAGAGAGGACCACATACGACCACGATGGCGACCCCGATACACGACGCACACGGCAGCAAGCACCCGGCGCCAGTGACAGGCAAAGGGGGCAAGGGCACATTGACGGATCGGCTGCGGCACCGCGTGGATCACCTAGCGAGCGACGTGAGCCGGCTCGGGGTCAGTGTTCGAACGACGTTGAACCCGAACCACCGGCATGACGAGGCGGTACGTGTACTTGCCATGTGCCGAACCAGCCTGACTCTGGTAGCACGAAAAGGAGCTCGACGCCAAGCTCGAGGCGATCCGGGACACGCATCGCTTCCGGTCGTTTGCTCCCATGCGCTCGGGCAACGTCTGCAAGTATCACATTGACGGCAAAGGTGGGTAGCAGGCTGATCTATGCTTGGACTGACGAGGCAGACTACTTTTGGGCACTGTCCGAGGTGATTGACCAAGCGAAAGAGTCGATCATGATCCTGGATTGGTGGTTGACGCCCGAGCTGGCCGTAGGTGATCCTGCCAGCTTGACCGAGCTAATGTTGGTAGATGCGCCGCCCGCTCGCCAAGTTTCCGGAATGGCGCCTGGACCGGCTGCTGAAGCGCAAGGCGGAAGAGGGAGTCAGAATCTACATCATGGTCTACAAAGAGGTGGGCTTGTATTGTTGACGATGAGCTCGGCTGATAAGCAGGTCACGGCGTCAATGAGTCTGAGTTCCGCGCACACCAAGGTGGGTCCGAGCTGATGAACGACTCGGTCTGACTGGCCCAGCATGCGTTGGAGACGCTGCACGAGAACATTTCCGTCATGCGCCACCCGGATCACAGCGGTGCGTCACTTGTGCTCGAGGTCCGCGAACCAAGCTGACGGATCAGGCGGCGAACTCGTCTACTACTGGTGCGTTCAACCCTGGTGGCTGAGAATGCTGACCCGCGCAGGAGTCACCACGAAAAGGTGTGTCACTCGTATCGCCCGCATGATGCTCACAGTCCAGCTTTGCATCGTTGACAACCGGATCGTCGGCATGGGCGGCCTCGACCTCTGCTTCGGACGCTACGACACGCACGATCACCCGCTCGCTGATGTACACCCGACCCACTTTGAGCTGTCCTTGTTCCCTGGGCAGGGTGGGTAGCATGCTCCCCTGTAATTGAGCTGACAATCGAAGACTATAACAGTGCGCCGGGATCCAGACTGACAAGTCTGACACCCTACAGACAGCCGGATGATGGACTTTCAGACCGTGGAGAAATTCACCTCTAACGCGCTTGCGATCCAGGATGCTCCGCGCATGCGTGAGTGATCCCACGAGCGTTCGCCTCTGACGATCTAGCATGGCACGACACTTCCCTCACCTTCATGGGCCCGAGTGTCGTCGACCTTGTACAGCACTTTGTCGAGCGCTGGAACTTTGTCAAGAGCATCAAGTGGGTCAGCCCGGGCACGTACAGGCTGACCAAATAGGTACAAGCATGACCATGTGTTCGAGTGGCTAGCCCTGCCTGAGCGTGAGTAGGTGTGTATGCGCTGACCGTGCTGACCGTTCAGCATGGGGCGATGTCGAGGGACAACAAGAGGCTGAAGAGTCTCGTGCGGGTGACAAGCGGTTGCGAGACGCGCACCCGCACTTGGCCAAATGGAAAGAGGTGGGTTGCATGCTGCTCATGAGCAATCTGCTGAACATGCCCAGGTCGGCCGTCAGGTAAGTCTCGCGGTTGCAGGATCGACCTGACGCCAGTTTGCACACCCGTACCACTGGCCGCCGTCCAATGCGCCTCGTGCAGCCGAGCCGGTTCCCGGTGGCAACTGCCGAATCCAGGTCTTGCGCTCGGCCGGCGATTGGTCGCATGGCATCTTGACAGAAGCCAGCATTCAAGGTGGGTCCAAACCGCTGTGGCGTATGCTGATGGGCAGAGGCGTACATCGAGCTGATTCGCGAGGCCAATCACTGCATCTACATTGAGAACCAATTCTATGAGTATCTCTCTTCTTGCATAGACCTCGGCTGACTCTACGCACTGTAGGTAATCAAGACGTAGCGACCCTACTGACGTGCAGCATCACCATGACGGAAAAGGGCCAGCCGGTGCTGAACCAGATTGGTATGTCTTTGCGAGGCGCACCCTTGCTAACCCGCAGGCGCCGCCATGGCTGAACGCATCATCTCTGCCGCACGCGACCGCCGCAAGTTCAAGATCATCGTCGTCATCCCGGCTGTGCCCGCATTCGCCGGTGACATTCAGACCCAAGCAGGGCTCAAGGCGATCATGGAAGCGCAATACCGCAGCATCAACCGCGGCGGGAAATCCATCTTTGACGTGGTGAAAGCCGCAGGGTTCGATCCGACCGAGTACATTTCGTTCTGGAATCTGCGGAGCTATGATCGCATCAACACGCCCGCTTCCAACATCAAGCAGATGGAGGACCGGTCTGGGATCACGTTCCATGAAGCCCAAGTGGCCCTGGCCAAAGTTTACATTGGCTCTGATGACCTCAAGGGCGGAACGGACGAGGTGGTCAACATTGAAAAGCCGCATGACCAGAGCGCGTCGATCGATCAGATTGGCAAGAAGGACAGTGTGGAGAAGTCGATCCCGTTGCCAAAGACTGTGCCCGAGGCCAAGGCGATCATCGCGCGCTTCCAAAACGGTGCGATCAAGAGCGACCGCAACGTGTGAGTTTGGTTCAAGACAGGGGATGTGACTGACAGTGCAGGTCTGACAATGGTTGGTGGGAAAACTCGACGATCGAGCTGACGATCAGTCGGGCAACACGCCATGATTGACAAAACGGCGCTGGCGGATGAGCAGTGGGAGGGCACCGAGCAGGAGGAGCGCGACTGCTATGTCTCCGAGGTGGGTCTTTGTGATTGGCCATTACAGCCCAGCTGACCGGCAGCTCAACTACATTCACTCGAAATTGATGATTGTCGACGACCGCCGGGTGATCTGCGGCTCGTCCAACCTCAATGACCGCAGCCAGGTGGGCGACCACGACTCTGAGATTGCCATCTGTATCGGTGCGTCGTGGTCAGGCAGTGCGTGCCGACTGACCGAGCAGAGGACGACGACATGATCAAGTCGCAGATGGATGGCAAGCCGTACCTCGCGTCCAAGCTGGCCACCAATTGGCGTCGCGCGTTGATGAGGGGTGGGTATTCGAAAGCTCGTGACCCTGCTGACGACCAGAACACCTCGGGCTCATCCCGAGTCAACCGGCGTTTGATGAAAAGGCCGACCCGCACCCGTCGATGCTGCCGGTACCGACGCCGCACGAGGACGCCTCGGGATCGGAAGAGGACCGGCTGGTGGAGGATCCGTTGAGCGATGAGTTTATCGAGCTCTGGGAGCGAACGGGCCGGAGCAACCGTGCTGCTTTTGAAAAGGTCTTCCGCTGTGTGAGTCTTTGAGAATGGCTCGGACGTTGTTGACGGGCCAGGTTCCAAACGACTCGATCAAGTCGTGGCAGGACTACAAGGCCTACCTCAAGGTGTCCGAAGGGATTGCCGTAGGTCTTTCTCGAGCTGTGAGACTTGCTGATCTCATAGACTGGCCACGTCGCCAACCCGCACTTGAGCCTGGCGGACGTCAAGGAGGAGATGGCCAAGGTCAAGGGCCACCTCGTGGACATGCCGATCGACTTTTTGATTGTAAGCTCCAGACCGACTCGACCGAGCTGACGCGTCCCAGGCCGAGAAATGGATGACCGAGGGGGTAAGCTGTGTCCCTGAACACGGTCGAGCACACTGACGCGCGCAGGAATACACCCAGATCAACTTTGCGACGCTGGCTCTGTACACGTAGATAGTGATGCATCGGGATCCCGCGTTTGGGATCGACAGCGTCACACGTGCCTACGTCTCTTGGATCCCATCCCAGCTTGATCGAGTTTGCTCCGACGTCTCACACGACCAGGATCACTGGGGCCGCGCAGGATGAAGTGGGCGGTAGTGCTTGGACTGTTGCCGCTCGTCTTGTCCGCCGCGAGCCAGACCCCTTTTGGAGCTCGCGACCCAGCGCACGTTGCTAAACGGAGATGTGAGTGTCAGAGCTCACGCTGGGCTGGGCCGAGCTGAGCGAGCGAGCAGCTCTCAAGGGTCGCTTCATCCATATCACCGACTTTCACCCGGATCCTCACTACAAGCCCGGTGCGACGTTTGACTCGGGCTGTCACCGACGGGAAAAGGGTAAAGGCGCCAAAAAGGATGACGAGGTGGCAGGCAAGTGGGGAAGTGCAGACTCGTGAGTTGTCGAACTGGCGAGAGCATGTTGACAGTGCAGCGACTGCGATGCACCCATGACGCTCGTCAACAATACGTTCGAGTGGCTGCGAAAGGAGTGGGCGGACGAGGTAGACTTTGTCGTCTGTACGTTTGGGCGAGTGTGTCGAGCCAGGCTGATGAGCTAGGGACGGGAGACAATGCTAGGTTGGTGTCAAGTTGACCCGCGAGCTCGGTTGACGTGCCAGGCATGATATCGACAGAGAGATTCCGCGCACGCCCAGCGAGATCTTTGACCTGAACCGGATGATGGCCGCCAAAATGCAAGAGACGTTTGGAAAGGACGTCGTGGTCGTCCCGAGCATTGGTGAGTGCGCCCAGTCACGACGTAGCTGACATTAGGCAACAATGATATCTACCCACACAACGTACTCGCCGCTGGGCCGAGCCGGATCACGACCGAGTTTGCCCAGTGAGTCTAAAAGCCTACCTGGGCGTGCTGACCGGCAGGATCTGGAAACACTTTATCCCCTCTGACGAACGTCACGTCTTTGAGCGAGGCGCCTACTTTTCCTCCGAGGTCATTCCAGACCATCTTGCCGTCATCTCGCTCAATACGTTATACTGGTACGACTCGAATACCTGTGCGTGGCTTGTGCGTAGTGGACCACGCTGACCAGCAGTGGTCGACGGATGCCAGGATGGCTCACGAGACCCGGGCGCTCTGGAGATGGACTGGCTCGAGGTGCAGCTGCAAGAGTTTCGCGACCGTGGCATGCAGGTCGGTTGCTGTTGTGTCGTGGGCTCGCTGACAACGTAGGTTTGGCTGACCGGTCACGTCCCCCCACACATGGGCACCTATTTTGACAATTGCTGTGAGTTGCTTCTGTCGATTGACCGAGCTGACTGGATAGATCTTCGCTACGGTGATCTTGCCCTCCGCTTCCAAGACACCATTGTCGGGCACCTCTTCGGACACATGTACGTTCCTCCTCGGTACAACCCCGCTGAATTGCAGGAACCTCGATCATTTCTTCTTCATCGACGTCGATGAGCTCGAAGCGACCGCTCGGCTGAAAGCGCTCAACAGCACGGCGTGGATGCAGCATGCGCCGATGCGGACTCTGGGCCGGAACCGTGGGCTGTCGCTGCAAGAGGAACTCCACAAGGACTTTGGCGAGATGCCAGGGCGCGGCTCGATCAAGATGAAGGACTATGTGGCGATCAACGTCGCTCCAAGTGTCATCCCGACCTTTCTCCCAGCCGTCCGGATCTTCTCGTGAGTTTCGGGGGTTTGGGCCGCGCTGACCTTCAGGTACAACATCAGCGGGATCGAGGACGAGGAAGAAGTCACCCCGTGGACCGGCTGGTTCAGCACTCTTGGCGAGTGGCTGCCACTGAAGAAGAAGCGCCCGGGCGGTCATCGGCACCACAGGAAGAAGGACGACTGTCGCAAGCCAGAGAACGAGGACAAGCCGCACTGCACGTTCAAGCACAAGCCGCGGTACGCCGATCGTGGCTCCCCCTCGCGCACCAACACGCAGCTCTCGCCACTCGGCTACACGCAATTCTTCATGCCCAATCTTGACAAGCAGACCAAGACTCATCCAGCATGGGAGATTGAGTATTCGACGTTCAAGCTGCACACTCTACTGGGCGACGCCAACGGCACAATGGGCCCCGATGGCCAGGCGCCGCCGATCCCACTGCATCTTTTGCCGGGCTATGACGAGTACCGAGCGACGCAAAAGCCGCCAAAGGCGTTGCGTCGGCTCGTTCCCTTTGGGATGCGCGATCTGACCATCCCGAGCTACACAAAGCTCGCACGTCGGCTCGCAGACGACAAGAAGCTGTGGAATCGGTTTCAGCGTCTAATGTGCGTCGGCCTCGTTGCACCGGCTTCCTTCGCTGACGATCCTAGGTTTGTGTCGACTGATGAGCAGTGATCGGCCCGTGTTGTACGTTTCAGCTGCATGCATTGTTTGACGGGTATATCTATCGGGCTCGAGAGATGATGGCAGCGCAATGGCAAAGCGTCCTCTTCCTCCCAGGCCTCCGCCGCCGCCGTACCCACCGCCCTCGCCGCCTCAATGAAATGGGCGAGAAGCACACAGGGCTTCTTCTTGTCGTGCCAGAAACCGCTATACACGCCTCACAGCTTCGACACCAAGGCCCAGCCGCCGCCACCCATCGACCTCCTCGCAATGACCAAGCCGAATGAGCCATAGCCCACTAACACTGCGGTGAGTATCATAGCTCTCACAGACTCGCATTGACGTTCCGAGCTGGCTAGCCAGCAGCGCGTTTGCTCAGTCCAAGCCCAAGCAGTGATGCATTTCATTCCCTAGTGGCAGCCAGGCCATCGGTTCACTCGAGCTTTACAGCTCGCGGCCGTAACGAACTACTGATGAATCGTGCGACGGCAGGCTCTACACAAGTGTGCTCTGTGCACAGATCGCACGCCGGCTGGACGCCATAGGTGCCATAACTCTTTTTACCCAGGCATTCAAGAGGTCGATGTTGCCCGCAGCCAAAGCACCATGCGGTCGTGCCGGGCGTGTCGATCTCGGGGCTGACGACTGTCTCGTCGTCGTCGTCGTCTGCGTCATCGACGAGCTCGGGCATCTCGAGCGCCTTGAGCTCGAGCGTGCTGGGCAGCAAAAGGGCAGACGGCTTGCTAGGACGGCTCGGGCGCGGGGTGGCAATGATTGCACGCGGTAGGGCGAGGGTTGGGACGACTGGCAGCTCGTGGTCCTCTTGCGCTGCGATGCGCATGCACTCGGGCACGGGGCTGTCGGCCTTGCGCACGGGCGCGGTGATGATGTCGATCGTCTCGCTGTAGTGGACAGAGGGCATGGTGGTTGTTTCGGCGGGAGAAGGCGCCTGCACCGTGTGTTATAAGCCGCGATGGCCAAAGGATCCTTTAACAAAAGAAGCAACCGTCGCATGTCTGTACAAACGAGGCTACTCCATCTTGACAAGACCAGGCTCTCCCTTGACCTCGTCGTCTGGAACGACGCCCCCGTTCAGGTGAAGCTCGTGCAACAGCCGGTCGACGTCGGGTGTGACGACGTACGTCTTGTTGATCTCGCCGAGAACGGCCGCAGTCTTGGCCGGCGTGTCGAGGTGGACAAGGTTTTGCAGGAATGTGGTAGGGACGCCGGGCGTGACCTGCCCATTAGCCGATAGTACCAACACTGCGCCACTCACAGTCATGACAATCTCGTTGCCCATGACAATCTTGACCTTGCCGCTCTTCATAACGACGAGCGAGCCGACACGTCCCTGTGGCCTAGGGGGTTCAGCCTTGGCAGTCGAGGCTTTGCGGAGCTGGGCAGCGGTCGGCTTGGCGTCCTTTTTATCAGCCTTTGCTTTGACGTCCTTCTTTTCCTCCACTGGCTCGGGCTCGGGCTTGGCTTCGGGTTCCGGCACAGCGCTCGGTGGGGCGAGATAGGTCGGAAACGGCTCCGGAAATTGAAACAGATACAGCTTGTCTTCCGGCTTGTCCTGCGAAGGTCAGCAAACCCAGATATGCTCGTGCGACCCACCCCATCGCCGTCCCAGACAAAGTCGCCGTCCATGCCCTCTTCGTACTCTTCATCGTCGCTCTCGTCGAGATCCACAGCGTGAGCGAGGTTGACATCCTCCTCGTCGGCGTGGTCCAGCCGGACCCCCTGCTCGTCGCGATCGACATGCTCGTCATCCGACAGCATCGTGTCGTCCGCCCTCTGCTTGCCCTTTTCCTTGCGCCGCACAGCAGGCTCATCGTGCTCCTCGTCCGAGTCGTCGACAATCATCTGCTGTTTAACAGGCGACGCCGGTTCATCCTTGACGCCGCCGGTTCTGACTGAACGCGCCTGCGGCTTGGCAAGCTCACGCTTGACTTTGGCCTTCATCTTTGCATTCTTCTCGTCGCGCTCAGTCCTCCTGCGCGTCAGACTTGTCGGCGCCGACTCGCCCAGGCGCGACACGGCGGCAATGTCGACAATCTTGCCATCCTCATCCGAGTAGACTTCTTCCTCGTCGCTGTCCAGGCCCCCGCCCGCGCGCGACATCTTCATCGCATTGCTTGCGCCACCCTGACCCTGATTCCGCACAATGTCTGATCGTCAGCGCGGCGATTGGTGGTGAGGACTCACTGTGCGCCGACGGGGCTGACCACGGTCCACTAGCAACATTGACCGGTCTGAATGGCTCAGGAGCTGATGGTGCGCCTCCACGAGCACCTCCGCGGCCACGGCCACCTCGACCTCCCCTATCACCGCCCCGAGCTAGAGGGGCGCCTCTGCCACGCATAGGTCGTACTACAGGCGGCGGCTGTGCTACATCAGCAAAGCTCCGTACGAAGCATCCCACGCACGGGTCTCGCCTCGGTGATCTCTCTGGTTACATCAGTCAGGTCCTACAGCCCAATCGACTCACTCCTTGACAACCCGCCTGATAGGGACCTTGGGCTTGAACTTCATCTTGACGCCGGGCTTGGGTGCTGAACTCGATGCTTCGCTCGGAGTAACGAGCGACTGGCCGAGTCCGATCGGTTTGCTGTCGACTGGCTCTGGCACTGGAGCTGATCCAGACGCACCCGGGCCTTCGCCATGCATGTCCTGCGCTTGATCCGACATGGTAGCTGGTGTAGAGCAACGAGTAGACAATGATGAACATGCAGCGGGCGGAAATCTCAGTTGTCACAATTAGGCGCGCGCTATATCACGTGACTACCAACATAGGCGCACGCAACATCACCGCCATGGGTCATCTTCGCTTCAGCGCTTCGAATCGAGCAGCGAGAGCGGCTTCCGGGCTCAGCACAGGCGCAGGCTTGTCCTCTACAGCCGGTTCCTTCTTATCTGCATCCTCCCACGCGGAGCTCTCTTCTCCGACGGGATATTCAGGCGGCGCAAGCGGCTGTGTGGCCTTGGCGGGGCTAGCCGCGACCGCCTGGTCTACCTCGGCTCCACCCGCCTCGAACGGTTCAGGCGCAGCACCAACAGAGCTCGATTCACTTTCTGGTGCCCATGCGACGCCGTAGCCATTCGCAATCTCTTGAAGGTAGGCGTCGACGAGGTCTTTTGACGGCGTGAACAGTGCGAGCTTTGACACGACTCTTGGCGGGACCGATGCGGGGGGAGTCGGCTCGACAAAGGGGAGCGAGTAAGCACGGCCAAACTGTCCTGTCAGCAGACTGGTGCGATGCAGTGTTTGACCGACCTTGTGCATGAGAAGCTCGCGGAGCAGCTGCAGCTCTTTGATCTCGGTTCGGGGTGCGGCGTAGATGACGGCCGAGACGGCGTCCGAGATGGACTCTTCTGGTTCAGACCCGCTGCGGTGGTCAGCTTGGTGCAAAAGGCGAGCAGCCGTCGGCTCACGTTGACGCCTCCAAGAGGTTGAACCGGGCGAACAGCTTTTCGCTGTACAGCTGCCGATGTCAGCGCATCCACGTAGCAGCAAGAGCCAGTGAACCTCTAGCAGCTCTAGCAGCTCGACCTGTGTCATCTATCAGCGTGCGATCAAGCGTGCAGTACTACACACATGGATATCTTCAGCAATGATCGTCTCCACCCTCAGTCGAGCCGTCTCCACCCGACCGTTCACGACGAGGTCAGCAATCTCGCGCCGTGATCTGGCTGATCAGCGCAAGCCCATCTCGAGCACTCGACGCACTTTTTGGCGAGCGCGAGCTTCTTCTCCTGTAGGGTCCGTAGGCGTTGGATCGACAGTCTGTCCTGTCAGCGCTGGTCCAACGTGCGAGTCAGTACCCACCGTATTTGCACCTGTACTGTCAGCTCCTCCAGCCGTAAACAGTACACACCGGCTCACTTTGGCCCTCGCCGCGTTCCATGGCACCATCTTGCTCGACTAACAAGTACGCGAGTGGTTGGTGGGTTGCAGTAGGTGCGCGATTACGGCATGCACGGCCGATCACACTGTGGCAGGCATCTCATCTCATCCACTCGTACGTGCTCTCGGTGGCTTGCGCTCCCTCAGCCCATCTCCAACGTGAACCTCGGTCGAGTCCTTGATGACCTCGGTGTCCGACTCGTCTTTATCCGTCTCGGGCTTTCGCGCCGTCTTGGCGATCGGGGAATCGACGTGCGCGTCAACAATGTGCGGTGCGGCGGATAGCGAGTAGAGGACCGTACCGACTGGGCGGGATGCGTCAGTTGGACCGACTGAGCGCTGGAGACTGACTGAGCACCATGGCAGCTCCGATGCCCAGTCCCAGAGTCATCCCGTTGCCATAGTACCAAACCGAGATGCCGAGGCTAACGGCTTTCCGGATGGTCAGGATCATATTGACGGAGACTGACGAGACGCGCTGTTGCTGTCAGCCAGTCCGCGCGGTTTAGTGCACGCACCGAAGTCAGACGATTCACACCGCGCACGCACAGCGCCTGCGTGACGACATTGACGACGAGGGCGAACCACGCGCCGGGCATGACCAGCTTGAACAGTGGTTCATGGAAATTAGCCGGTTTCGGGTACGGGATCTCGTGCGGCTTTGAAAAGTATGCACGGTAGTTTGGCATGCTGATCAGGTGGAGCTTGGGCGAGAGGGTGAACGCGGCCAAGGTGGTTGTGATCGAGGTTGTGAATGGGAGGAAAAATGGAAGCGCCATGGCATGCTGTGCCTGTCAGTGACGATGGCTGGGCATCGGCAACGCACAGAGTAGAAGAGGGCTTCGCGCCATGCTGCGCCGTATCGCCTATAGGTCTCCTCTTGCCACAGACCGAGAAAGGCAGATACGACCAGTGCACCGCAGAGCAGGCTGATCCCAATCAGGTACTCGCGGTCGTGCGCTAGGGTGCTCTCGACCGAGAGATGACCCGGCTTGGGCTTTCGAGGCGCAGATAGCGTCGCGAGAACGATGCCCGCCGTCACGGTCAGCACGGACGCCTGCGGGTGAGCTCGGTGATACTCTGAACCACGACTCACCACCTGCTTTGACGAGTAGCGATGCCCGCCAAAGAGGTACCCTGTCGTCATTGATACGACCAGACCTGCTCCTTCAGTCGGTCCATGCACGAGCTAGTAACCTACCGCCGCTTCTGAAGATGATGTGCACGGGCACGGGCACCTGTCAGGCTTAGCGCCGCTCGCCTCGCCGTGACGAACCTTGTAGCTGAATGCAAAGTTGTTCACTGCGCGATCAGCTACACCCAGGCCGGCCGACCAACGCACTCAAGCTGACAGTCAAGAAGAGCACGACTTGAACAGCCCACCGCCGAAGCGGGACCATGCGCGGACGCAGCCTAGGGATCCACAGCTTCTTCTGGCGATACTGTGTGCTGAGCTTGAGCGGGCCAGAGGGTCGAAAAGTGAGCTGCGACGAGAGCGTCTGCAGTGTCACGAAGAGGAATTGCGAAAAGGTGAGCAGCGTCCCTGTGCGTATCAGCGATCGTATGCGGAGAGGAAGCACGAACCTGAGCCGGGATGATCTCGCAGCACGGCCTCGAGTGCCCAGACGTTGCTGAGGGGTTACACTGGGACAGGAAGTACGACGCAGCACTTACGAGCAACAGCCGCCAAAAACGAGCGAGAGGATCATGACCCATTCGCTTGCGGCCGATTCGACGGCGCCATGGACGACGTCGATCCGCGTTGGCGGCGGCAAGTTGGTGATCCGGCTCATCAGAGGGGGCGACTAGGGTGACCTGCGTGAATTACTCGGGAAGGAGATGCACTGCTGGACGGCAAACTGCAACAATCACTCAGCACGTCCCTTGACATTCATGTGCTTGCAATCGATGTGTTTCTTGTTTGCAGCTCGCCTGGCAAGACGCAGACGCAGCTTGTGGGCTGCCAAGACGGAGGAGCCGTGCTATTCGTAGCCTGGGAGCCCGAGTCAGGTCATATATGGTACTGTATACTGCGTCGTAGACTGGTCACCGCGCTGACGACCACAGCTTGTATGATCTCTGTGACCTCGGAAACATACACCGAGACGACCACGATCACTGTCAACGGCAAATCCATCTCGTGGGACGAGTCGACTTCAATCTACGTGGTCGAGCCGGTAGAAGGACCGCAAGACCGGCAGGATGCTGCTGATCGGGTGGAGAGTAGATTGTGGCATAGGACGTTCGTGATGGCGGTTGCTGTAGCATGGTTGGCGGTCGTGTGGTGTGTGATGACGGATAGAATAATGTGAGTGCTATCATTCCTCCTGACAATACTGACGCTTGCAGAGAACCCTAGACACTAGATGCACGTTGTATAGTCTCGCGCAGTCGGAAAGGCAGCCTGCAGCGCTCCTTTGTCCATTCACAGCACTGATCCTTCCCGTCTCCCTGACCGTACCTCACAGACACCAACGACCAGTCAACCATGGCATTCCAATTTCATCCCGGCTTCTCCACCTACCCCGGCGCCAGCTTCCACCCGCTCTTCAACGGCCCGCATCTCATGACCCACGGCGGCGCAACAATGGGCTACTGGGGTGCCGCGCCGCTCGATCTGCCGATGGAACCGCCAGTGTGGGAACTCCCACCTGCGATCGTAGCGGCACAGGAGGGCAGAGGCACAGGGTTCTACGGTGGTGTCGGAGGCCCGGCGTACAACTATGGCTGGCCGAAATGGGGTCCGGTCAGTTGGCTCGCACTCGTGTGCGCACGACTAATCGCGCAGATGCCGCTCAAACCCGAGCTCGGCGGCTTCATCGGCAAGCTCAACCCGTACGGCCGTTCGTTCCCGCACGGCTTTTACAAGACGTTGCAGTGATCCGTGGCGATGCAGCGTGTGTCATCAATGTCCTTTCTAAGCATACAACAGAATTATAACAGACTAGCGGCGCTTCTTACTGCTCGTGCTGGATGCAGGTCGGGATAGTGGTGGTAAGCCGAGATCGTGCGTCTGTTGGCGGTCGCATTCGGCCGCTATTCGTTTGGCGGCTTCGAGAGCGTGCTGGACGTGTGCGCGCGCGCTTTCGGACGAGAGCTCGGGCCCGAGTTCTGCGGGTCAGTAGGAGCTATCAAGGTTGAGACGTACCGGAGAAGAAGAGGGCGTAGCGGAGGGTACGCTGAGTGGGCATGATGATCTGGGACATGAGCCACGCTCACGACCGGGACGACTCACTATATCCGCCAGCTCGAGCCGATCTTCTCGCGAGACCCTCTTGCGCCTGCCTTCGCCCGCGCTGCTCTCGGCATCCGACGACACGGCCGAGAGGTACCCTCCGACGTCTTTAGCCCATTCAGTGAATTCTTTGGTCAACTCGGCCTCCATGCTCGTGAATGCCAATGCGACACCGAGCGGGGATGGGTCGTGCGCGAACCGCTCCGAGAGGGTGGCGGAGATCGCGACGAGCCGGGGCAAGTGTAGTAGTAACGCGGCATGAGTATTTGGCTTGTGCGGGATCGGCAGGGGTTCGCTCAGCCACACTGGCGCCTCGTCCTCGTCGAGGTAGAGCGAATGACTGCGCTCGGGATGAGTCGAAGCCCGCCTTGGCCGCTTGAGCGTATTAGCCGCTTCAGTGCCCGACAGCGATACACGCGACTGTCTCCGTGGCGGAACGGATTCCGCAGGTGAGATGGGCGACATTGCGAGGGTATGCCGTTTCGCGCGCTTGGCCGTCTCATCTCGCGCCTCGAGTTTCTACGCTCATCAGTACACCTCGTAGCCACCCCTCACCCACCTGGATCCCCCTCGCCAGATGCCGGCCGTAGCTCTTCTCGCTCTTGACAAGCTCACGCGTGACAAACCAGGCCCGAACCGACTTTTCCCACGCAACCTCGGCCGCGACCGTCATTGGCCGGGGTACGGCCCACTCTTGCGGTGGGCTCTTGAGGCTCTGTAACACTTGATGGAACACGTCGTCGTCTTGGATATCGACCAGTGTGCGTCTACAGCGGCGCCGGGCGTCGAGTTCGAGGATCGCGAGGCTCTCTTTGCGCCGTAGACCTGTCGCTGCCCGGCTCTGCGCTTCCGTCGCTTCGAGTTCTTGAAGGATCATGTTGGGTGTGCAAGGGGTAGTCGCGGTTTGTGGAGACGGCGGGGAGACAGGGGCTTGCAGCTCGTCGGACGGAATCGGCTCGCGTAACGGGTTGAAACTGCTGTCGAGTGAGACGGAGCGCGTACGCTGATGCGCCACGCTCTTCTCGACCGTGCTCAGCGCTCCATGCGAGCTGAWCCGGCGCAGGCGTGGTTTCGTCGGACTCCCAGGTACGACCTGGATCACTGCTGCCTCGCGCGACTGTTTCTTGATCCCACGAGGCTTGGAGATCCTCCTAGGCAACGATGGCCTCTTTGGGCTTGCCTCGCCACCCTCGCGCTTCTTCCCGCTCCCACTCATCGCTCGCCAAAGCTTCCTCAGCCCTCCCGCTTCCTCTCTCCGCTGGGCCGGGCTCTTTGCTTCCGCCAAATGAGGCGGCGGCGGCGGCGAGCGCGTCAAATGGATACTCTGTCCACTCTCAAAACTCCTCCTGTGCGTGCGCAGCGTCGAGGCCGAAGCCGTGTGGAACGTTGCGAGCCGCACAGGGCTCAGCTGGAGCTCTACGCGCTCAGCAACGAGGATATCAGCTGCGCTCGCCATGGAATCACGGTACGATGTTGCGAGCGTCCCGAGGGAGACGGAGCGGAGGCGGGCTAGCGGTGGTCGGGTACGTGATGGCGTTGTGATGGTTGAGGCGGAGAGGTCGCCGATCTCGAGTCCCAACTCCGCCGTCTCAGCCTCCTTGACGATCATATCAAAGGAGGTTGGAACGCTCGGTTCGAGCGGAGTGACGACAATGGACGATTCCGTCGTGCCGGCGCCAGAGCTGCTCGAATCCGCTCGTTGGACCGTGACGGTCGACTGGGTCGCGCGGGGTAAAGGCAGCAGCTCTACCGATTCGGTCGACTTTCCGAAGAACGTAGAGCTCGGCCGTTTCTTGATCAACTTTTTCGACAGGCTCGGTTTGCGAAGTCGCAGAGAGAAACGGCGAGAGGGCAGGTCGGTGTCGGAGTGTGATGCTGGGTCTGGCTCTACGGACTGGGAGAGCGTGTCGCTGGAGATGGGTCGGTAGGATGAAGGAGGACGGCGGAGGGTGCCGCGGTTGGGAGGCGCGAGGGCGCTGTCGACTGATGTGCGGATTCGAGGAGGCGAAGGCGAGGGTGGGTGGGACGCTTTGGGAGGGGTCGGTGGGAGTGCGCCGGGTGGGAGCGGGGTTGGTAAGGGTCTTGATGGATTGGGTCTTTTTGGTATGATGGGTGTCTCTGTCGGGTTCGGCACTGTGAGATACAGCCCCGTGGCACTGCTGCGATCCATCAGCACGGCCAGACAACAGCAACGCGCCCACCTTGATGCAGCATCGTCAACTGCATCCGACGGCAGCTCGAACGCCGGCCGTGCGTCTGCATACTCTCCACCTGCCCTTGCTGCCACCTCGGCCGTCCCACTTTCAACTGCCACCTCGCGCTTCTTGGTGTACGACTTGCTACGAGTAAACGTTTTGCGAAGAAAGGACGGCGATGGCGAGGGGGTGGGCGATGGCACAGACGGGAGCGATGCGTCCGAGCTCGCCTGCCTTGGCTTGAGCCGCTTGATCATGCCGTCAATTTGTCCACCTCCGTCGACCCCGCTGGTCGTGCCCAAGATGCCAATAGCCAGCTAGCACGTCGGTCACCGACCTGATCGTCTTTGAGGATGATCGTCACCAAAGGCAAGTACTCGAGATGGCGTATCCCAAGCTCGCCGCTAGTCCGTCCGGGCTGGGACGGCATGCACCATAGGTCAGTCCGCCGTTGGTGGTCAGAGCGGCTGTCAGTGTGATTGTTGTGGATGAATCTTTGCATCTTAGCTCGACTGCACGCCCACACTGACCCCTGTTTGGATCCATGGCGGCGGTACAGCGCCAGAGAGAGAGGACAACCTTGTGCACCCCTGGCGGCCCCTGATGCGGCGATCACGCATACGTCGCCGGAGGATCTGCACCGGCAGAAGCCACTGACGCGGAATGGCTCCTGAACAGCAGGATGGGTGGTTATGCAGTGCTACCATGGTGCACTCTGCGCCATGCCTTGTGCGCCGGCGAGTGGACGACAGCAGCGGCGGAGACGAGCGCGGCGGACGATCCGCACGGACATGACCGAGGCCGAGCTGCAAGCACGTGCAACAGTGGCACCGGGTGACTGCCATCCTCAACCAGTCATCGGATGCGACAGACAGCAGCAGAGAGTCGGTTGCTCGTAGAAGGAGCTCTTAGAGGACCGTCCACTCTACAGTGCGATGCAGAGCACTCCATCATCCGACAGACTGGCTACAGACCCACTCCACCACGTAAATGCCTCCACTGTGTAAAACGCCTCATGCGCGATTTTAAGCTGCAACTGGCTCTGTTCCCTCACGAGCCAATGACCTCGATAGTCCTCACCAAAGGCGAGGCTATACAAGATGACGCTCTCGAGCCACTCGTTCAAGGTCTGCACCGTCACTCCGACCCGTAGAGACACTGGCGCTGATCAGACATGGTCAACCTCTTTCAACTGCCGTTCACTCGCCAGACCGAGTTTGCAGTCGATATGACTTGCCAGAGTGTGCGTCGGCAATCGAATTCGAGGAGCAGCGCTGATATGAACAGTGTGTGAACAGCGTGCAGGACGCGTTGCGCACGGTGGCAGGTGAGTTCAGGCTGCGTCCGTGCTGGCTAGGCATGCTGACCAAGCAGGTGTCGAGCGGTATGATATCGACTTGGAGCAGAAGCGGGTCACCGTTACTGGCCGTAGTGAGTTTCAAGCTCTACCATACACCTCGGCTGATATGACAGCACCGCCCTCGACCCTCCTCTCGGCGCTCAAGTCGACCCAGCGCCAAGTCGTCGTTCGTGGCGCTGGTCCAGCTCTCGGCGCTCCCGGTTCCGGCACGTCCTCGGCCGCCATTGCCATCTTTGAATCCCCCGTCCCATCATCACCGTCCACCGACTTCACCCAACAAGTCTTTGGCCTCGCTCGCTTCATCCAGATTGCACCAAAGCTGTCACTCCTCGACCTCACGCTCAAGCTGCCACCGTCAGCGTCGACACCAGGCTCAAAGTATGAAATCTACATCTCGACATCAGGCGACGTGTCCTCCCCGCCCGAGACGACGGGCAAGCCACTGCTCCCACTTGGCATCGTCGAGATCGACGACAAAGGCTATGGCGACTTGTTCCGAGAGTTGCCTGGCGAGGTCTGGGAGTGGATCGGGCGAGGCTGTGTCGCGCGCGCTGGGACCGGCGAGATCTATGCTGGTGTCGTGGCGCGCTCGAGTGGGGCGTGGGGGAACGACAAGACGGTGTGTGCGTGTAGTGGCCGGACCATGTGGGAGGAGGGCCGCGAGTGGGCCGCGAAGGGTGTGTGATTTGATGCCGATTCATGCTTTCACTTGCACCTCGCTCGCACACACTAAGAGAAATGCATGCGGTTGCTAACGACGACACTGATCCAAACCATGACCATATTAGACCTCGACCCGCTCCTCGATATAGTAGCACGGAAACACCATTTCGGCCGGTTCGACGATCGACCGGCGGCGCTCCTGCTCGCGTTCCCGTTCCTTGTCGCTCGTGCTCAGGAACGCCTTGCGCAGCGTATGCGTAATACTACCCCGCTTGGAGCCCAAGCTCTTGCCAAACGAGCCAGTGGCCGGTCGCGTCTGGCGGTGATGCTGCGGCGTCAAGCTGATCCCCGTCGACGTATTCGGGCGCCCAGACGTAGGTGACCGCGTGCCAAACGGTTTCGCGACCGCGAGTTTATCGAGCTCACCGGCCGACATGGGTGGTGACGGTGGGAGCTCGACACGCGGCAAGGTGACGGCTGGTGGCGGCGCGAGCGATTCCGTCGTCGATGCCTCGCGCGACAAACCCGGCACGAACAGCTCGCGCGAAGCATTGGTGCTCAAGAACCCGACGGGCACCATCTCTCCCGCCCAGCGCCACTCTTCACCTCGGACCCAGCCTGGCGCGCTATCGAATTCCAACACTTCTTCCGCGTCGGCTTCGCCCTGCCCTCGACGGTGTTTGGCGAACCGAAGCGGCGTGGCACTGGCTTTGAGCTTGCGGACGAAACCGGCGCGACGCGAGTGGTAGCGCTGTGAGCGGACGGGGTGCCAGAAATCGAGCAGCATCTGTGACAACTCCTCGTTGCGGTAGTAGACGAGCGGGTGGGCTAGTGCGGCGTGCTGGGCGAGCTTGTGGGTGAGCAAGGTGGAGGCCAGTGTCGTGGCGGGTGAGACGGCACCAAGCTTGTCGGTGAGTGGCTTGGTCCACGGCGCTGAGCGATACCGGTCGGTTTCGCCTGCACGAGCCGTGAGCAAGCTCCGAATATGCTGGCGCGAAGCAGCGTCGATCTCTGCCGGCGTCGACGTCCGATCGCCAACGACCGCATCGACCATGCCGATCTCGAGCGCTTGAGTCGCACTGAGCGGAAGCATGCCCGTACACAGCTCGCGCGCTTTCGCGGCGCCAACGCGCTCCCACCAGTGATACCTGCTTTGTCAGTCCCACCCGACTCCCACTCGCAACACTCACGTGTGGAACTCGGACCCATACAGCCCGACACCACGGTAGTGCGGGTTCAACACGGCGTTCTCCGCGCACAGTACCACATCGGCACACGTCGCAAGCGCGAGGCCACCCGCAGCCGCGTTGCCCTGGATCGCAGCGATCGTCAAGATCCCGCGCTTGGCCAAGGGTACGGTCCCGTTCAGGAAGGCCGAGCGCCCGCCGGGAGTCTTCATCGCGGCTGGGGATGAATCGCCAAGAATGTATTCGACAACGTCGTCGATGGCGTTAATGTTCTCCCACGAGGCTTGGGCGGGCGAGGCAGAGCCCTCGATCACGTTGAGCGCGATCCCGTTGGAAAAGTATTGTCCGCCCTGAGTAATTAGCGTGGCTGCAGCGAGAGGACTTACCATCAAGCAGACGGCCTTGACAGGCCCGCGATCGGTATGGGTTGCCCATTGCACTGCCTCGAGCAAGAGCTTGCACTGGTCGGTCGAGCACGCGCCGTTACTGCCATGTCAGCGCCCGCCACGGACTCCACAAGACGTACTAGAAATCAAAGTAGACGTATTGGATCGACCCGCCTTCTACCGCTTCTTGCTCGACCCACACCTGCTGCCACGTCCCGACTTCCTTGGCAAGACCGATGGGCCACTCTGGTACGCTCAAAAGAATCTCGCTCAGCCCTTGCTCACGGATCGCTTGGACAGCCTCGAGCTTTGGCGGCAGCATCTTGGTCTTGGCGTTGAGTGGCAACCTGGCGTGTGTGATCCAGAGTGCGTGGCCACAATCGCCTTGGGCACACGCCTTGGTCTTGATCAAGACAGCGCCCTGCCTCGTTGCCAACACGGCGCCCGGCGCGGCCGACTCGAGGTCGTTGAACCCACGCAGGTGGAGGATCTCGGCTGGGATCGGCTCGTGCTGGACATGAGCCGAGTATAGGAAGAGCGACTTGGTCCGACTCGGGTCGAGCACCTTGGTGAGCACACCAGGCTGCGAATCGGCACACCGGATGATTTGGGCGCACTGGGCGGCCGTGTGGATCGCTGGATCGATGGCGCGCTCGGCTGGGCGTAGGAGGGGTCGGTGCTGAGTCACACCTCCGTGGAAAGGCTCAGCCTTGCTCGCGGTGCGCACTGCCGAGTCGGCTGGAGGGGCGAGTGAGACCGGGAACGGCCTCAGTGCCGGTACGGTCGAGTGTGCCGACGCAGACTTGATACGCTCAAGGGCAGCGAGGACGCCGGCACAAGCTGCGCGGGTGACCTCGCCACGGTAAAGGGCTGACTTGGTCGTCCCTTGTGGGATCTCGAACTGTTCAAATGCCCAGATCGGCCCCTCGTCGAGTGCCTCAATCGCCTGGAGGACCGTGACACCCCAGTGGGATCGAGTGCCACACGGTGTGGCACTGGCCAACAACATTGACAACGCCGTCGAAGACGCTTGGCTCATCCCGTCGTCCCCGATCAACGCCCAGTCGATTGCCGATGGTCCGACATCCCCAGGTGGCCCAGGGTGGACGATCAACGTGAGGTACTGCTCGTCAGCTTGCCCTCGTTCGCCCGGACCACTCACTCGTTCGAACACTGCAGCGGGTACTTTTTTCGTGAGAAAGGGGCAAACGACAACATCAGGCCGGCTGAGGCGGCAGGCGTCGATCATGACATTGTCGGACAAGGCGAGCTCGATATCCAGCTCGAACCCGAGGTCCTGAAGTAGCAGGCCAAGGCGCTGCGAGAGCGAGTTGTGGGCCGTGACGAAAAAGAGAACCTTCATGCTAACGAGTGTGAGAGGCGGGGCAGGTGGAGCAGACACGCACAGACGGCGCACTTTGACTGCTTGAGGCAGCGAAGCTGGTCACGGGTAGAAAGTGTTCTGATCCGAACTGATTGCTATTACAAACAAGGCAATGCATAAAACCCCTAACTACAGCCTGGGCCAAGCCTGGAAACAGATCTTCACAGACTGGCGGGAGCAGCCGGGGTCGACACAGCCCTCATGGCCACAGCCACTGGAAGTCGGCTGGACGTAGGTCAGCCTGACTTGCTCACGTAGGGACTCGAGTGGGTCGCGTGGCTGTACGCAAGTCGAGCAACCAGTCTGACAGCCCGAAGCGGCAGCCGGGTTGGGCGGAGCGCTCTGGTCGAAGCTGAAGACTTGCGGGTTAGGGGCGAATGAGACGTTGGCCGTCGGAGTGACAGCTGGCGTGGGCATGCCGTTGCTGAAAATCGAGTCGAGGCAGCATCGGCACGTCCGAGCGCTGCAGTGACACGGTCCATTGAACGAGCCGGGCTGGGGAATCGTCTGCCACGATCCTGTTGGGGGCTGTGGCGGCGCCGGCGGGTGCGGGCACTGACTCTGCTGGCTGCAGCCCATACAAAAGTGACCTTCGGGCTGCGCCATTGGGTCGTTGCGCATGAAGCTGCCGACGGTGTTGTAGAGTGGCATTCCGTGTAGATTCGGCTGAACGCTCGGGCGCGATGCAAAGCTTGAGAACGTGTTGGGAGGCTGTTGGGAGGGCTGCTGCTGGTAGCCGGTTGAGTTTTGGGAGAAGCCCGATGGGTTGAAGCCCGATGGGTTGAAGCCCGATGGGTTGAACGATGGGTTGAGACTGGGCTGGAGCCCGATCGGCTGAGGCTGACTAGGCGGACCAGACTGAGAAAGACCAGACCAATTGAAGAGAACGAAGTCACCGCCCTTTGTCCACATCCGGATGTCCTCCGCCTGATTGTCCTGGACTGTACTCCCAAAAAGGTTAGCGGCATGATCCAAGATGCGCTGACGACGCTCGAGCTCTGCCATGTTGGGGTCGCCAGTCGTTTGCGCGCTCATGGTCGCCATTAGTGTGGTTGGTGTGTCGAGAGAAATGGCAAGCGGGGACGATCAAACGAAGTCGAGATATACGCGTCGCGAGAAGTAGCTCTCCGTTGAGGGTCAACTCCGCCGGGGCGCAAAGGAAGCTCAGCAGGGGTTAGCAGTTGGAAGACAAAGGATGCATAGACTAGGCGGCTTTCGCGGTCTTGGTCGGAAGCGCATTCAGCAGGCTCTGATACTGCTCCTCGGTCCACATGACATCTGGTTGGTGCGTCTTGTCGTCGCGGTGGATCAGGCCGTCGCGTACGGCACTGAATCCGGCCGTGGTGGAACCCAGAGATCTGGCGAGGGCTTCGAGTTGTTTGGCGTCTGTCTCGATCCCCGCTGCAGACTCGTACGTGGCGAATGAATCGCGATCAATCTTGTACTTTTCAGCGAGCGCCTTGAGGTTCTTGACATGTTCTTTATACGCGTTGCCTGTTGGAACGGCTGCCTTCGGTGCCGTACTCGCGCCCTTGCTCGTCGCGCTGTAGATGGTGTCTGCACTGGGAATCTTGGACGCATAGGTCGAGTAGGCGTACGGGACCTCGGTCGTGCCCTCGGGCTTGGTCCAGTGTTGCAGCTTGTAGCTGTCAACCTTGATCGGATCAGTCTTGGATGAACTCGCAAGCTTGTAGAATTCCGATGCGTTCTGCCGGGGAATCCCGGACGACTGCGCAAGCTGCGCGTACGACTTGAGCCGGCCGGACCGTGCATAGCGTGCTAGACGGGATGCAGTGTCTTTGTCGACATCACTCAGGCGGTCGCGGTAGTGTAACCGGTAGTCTTCCTTGTCTTGTCGCTTGTTAGGAATGTCAGTCACAGAGGTTGCCTCTGGTCGCTCGGTGAACCCCTGGTCTGTGAAGCGGATGCTCTTCTTGGTGCCGTCGGTCGTCCGCTTCTTTTTCAATCCGCCTTTGCGCTCGGTCGCAACTGTTGACAGCTGCGTAGGGCCCGGGGTGGCTGCGAGTTCTGACCGCTTGATTGATGCTTGGGTGTCAGGCGCAGTCAAGCTGGCTGGCTCCTTGCTCGCTTCCGTCGACGGTCCCGGTGTCATTGCCAAGTCGGTCTTGGCCGGTGACGCGATCGAAGGTTCGGTCGGCAGCTCGGTCAATGTCGCACCCGCTGACGGCGGCGGTCCACTACTCGGCGTTGTCGTTGCTGCGGGTCTCCGTTTTGGCTTTCCACTTGCAGCCGTATCAGTCGTGTAGCCCGAGCGAGACTTTGATGGCCGTCGCTCGGTCGTTGGAGGTTTGCCCGATGTCTTGCTGTCTGCCACACTTGTTCCCGCCGTTGCCGTCGTATATCCCGAACGCGACTTGTTCGAGTCTGTGGGCTGCTTCTTCTGCAGCACCTTTCTCTTCGGTGGCGCCGTTGACGCTTGCGTCTGCGGCTGCGTCTGTGGCAACGTTGTCCCACCATACCCTCCTGCATCCATATCCCACGCCATCTGATACTCGTTGTCGCGCGTCCTCATCGTCATCGACACCCTCGATACTCGCGAAGTCCGACTGAGGTGGTCGTGCATGTTGTAGATCCAGCCGGAGAGGTAGTCTGCGTATGTCTGGCCATTAGGAGCCTGACCAGTCACAAGCGAGTGAACAATTTCGTGCCAAGGTGTGACGGCGGTCGAGGTCATAGCAGTGGAGGTGATGCGTGGTTGTGCGAAGCCGGGTTGAAGGTGGTGTGGCGCGCGAACGAGACAGTCGAGCTCCGTTGTGCGGCGGGCCAAGAGTGTCAGTACGACGTCCTTTATCCAATCAAAGTCAGTTGTGCAAGTCAGTAGTCGGTGCAGGTGGTCAGCTATGCGGTGAGACTTCCCTGGCCATAGCTACATCGTTGTACGTCCTACCGCTTACCCGCGCAACTACCAATCTCGTCTGCAAGCCTATTGTCGCCCGCCTAGCCATTACGTTGCCCCGTCGAACACACGTGCACGGGCCTCTTGCCATGTCCAACCAGAACCAGACGCTGCTCTCCACTCAGGGCGACGGCGCTGGACAGTGTGCACCGCTCGCAGAACAATACCGATAGACTGGAGTAGACGAGACCGAACCGAAGGCGTAACGTGATCCGAAGCCCTGGACGGCTGCCAGCCTCGACCCTCTGGCAGTCAAAGCCGGACCGTGGGAGGGGAACGCGATAGACGCATAGACGATGAAGGTAGGTCACTCAAGGAGAACCTGAACAGAACTGATGGCAGGCAGTTTGGCAAGAAGCTGCAAGCGCAGCAGATCCCGGGTTGGGGCGATGCCTACCAAAACTACAAGGGGTTGAAGAAAGTGAGACATCTTGGATTGCAGAGCTCTACTGACTCGACAGATCATCAACTCGCTCGTTGCCGGTCGACCTGCTTCCGAAGCCTCACTGTTGGCCCTAGGCATTCGTCCCGCTCCAAGCTCGAGCGATGAGACGGCGCGGACAGATCCGGCGTTGGCCGAGGATCTCGAGCCGTTGCCACCAGAGACACTCCCTCCGGGACTCGGCACAGGCATGGACGAGCTCATGCGTGGCTCGAGCGGCGGGACCATGCGCGGCAGAGACGCAGAACGCGACGAGAGCTTCAAAGCGCATCGCGCCGTTTTCTTCTGGATGCTCGGGCGAGAACTCGAAAAGGTGGGTGGGATTTCTTGCGATTGGGACTGACCGCGCAGATCAATGCATTCTACTTGATCAAGGAGCGCGATCTTCGCCTGCGTCTCTTGACGCTGCTCACAAACCGCAAGCGGCTGCTGCATCGCTCGCGAACAACAGGGGCGGATGTCGATGGCGACTCATCCGAGGGCGAGGCGCGTGCATCACGCAAGGGGATCGAGTGGGAGAGTCTGGAAGAGGGCTGGCGGTTGTTCGAGCGGGATCTGGGCAAACTCCAAGTGAGTATGCGAGTTGATGATTCATCCACTGACAACGCAGCAATATATCGAAATCAATGCAACCGCGTTCCGCAAGATTCTCAAAAAATGGGACAAGCGCAGCAAGAGCAACACGAAGGAGCTCTACCTCGAGCGCCAGGTCGAAGTACAGCCCTGTTTCAACCGCGAGGTGGGTAGACATGCACTCGTAGGCCCAGCTAACCCGTCCAGTTCATTGCCAAATTGTCCGATGTCGTGGCCGCCAACCTGCTCGATCTCGAAAACGGGTCGGAACACCTCTCAACGTCCTTCCTCGCAACCGACCTGCCCGACTCATTCGGCGTTGACGGCTTGACGTTTGACCGTCGTGTCGACTTTGACGCCGATGCTTCGCAAACGCTCGCGCAGGATGCGTTTGCCGACCTTGAGTCCAACATGTCCAAAGCCCTTTCCTCTGGACAGCGTGACGCCGTCGTCGAATGGCTCAAACAGGCCAAGGCACGCCAACGGAGAGAAAAGGATACGACGAGGATGATGCGCATCCTCTGGCGCGCAATCCTCGAAGTTTCTGATGACTTTGTCGACCTCGTCGCTGGCTCGGTCACGCTCGACTTTGCATTCATCGACGACATCAACGGACGTGGACCACTGCATGAGGCTTGCATCGCGGGCTCGTTGCGGATCGTCAAGCTCTGTGTCGAACGGGCAGATGGCGAGGCGGTGGCCAGGGCGATTCAACTGCAGGACGCGTACGATCGCCGGCCTCTACATTATGCTGCAATCCACGGCCACGCCGACATCTGCTCGTACCTCTTCTCCAAAGCCGCCGACGCACGCACGACCGATATGGATGGCTACACCCCGCTCATGCACGCGATCGTAGCTGGTCAGCTTGACTGCGTGCGCATCTTCGCCGAGAGTGCCGGGACCGGCGGGATCTCTCTGGAGCCGACGTCAATCTCCAACGATCTCATTCCACTTTCCCTTGCCTGCCAATATGGCCACGAGGAAGTTGTGAGGCTGTTGCTGAGACGCGGTGCGAAGGTGCTGCCCAACTCTGAGGGCATGTACCCGCAGCACCTAGCTGCCAAGGCCGGTCACTGGCGGATATGCAAGCTGCTTGTGGATGATGGCGGCCAAGATGGAGGCGGCAAAGACCGTGCAGACAAGGTGGGTCTTCGAGTGTGTAATGAGGTCCGCTGACGGTACAGTACAACCTCTGGACGCCGCTACACCATGCCGCAATCGGCGACAGCGCCGACCATCTCAAGTGCGTTCATATTCTAGTCGAAGCCGGGTGCGACGTCAACGTGGCCGACGAGTACGGCAAGACGCCCGGCTGGTATGCCGCATGGTTTGGCCACGTCGAATGCCTCAAGTATCTTCTCCACGCTGGCGCCAAGCTCGGCGCGACCAAGCCGCTCAGTCAGGCGCTCAAAGGACCCATGGCGAATCTCGGTATTGGCTCGGCCGACTCGCAAGATGATACGCTCTCGCCAAACTCGGATCTGGACCTTGATGCAACGGAAGGCGAATTCGAAATGATCCCTTCGCTCTCGTTGCCTCCACCCATCATCCCGTGAGTTCAGCGAGCCCCCGGAACGTAAGCTCATGTCAGTCTGCGCGTGTATGGACACGAGTTCCTCGCCAAGCGCTGCTTGGTCCAGCTTTCGCTCGGCCAACCATTTAGTCGTCAAACACAGCGTGGCCTCGTTCCACCCGTCAAGCTGTACGGCCGGGCAGGTCAAGAACACCCTCTACAAATGTGGTCGTCTCTAAAACTCGTCATGACGTCCAAATCCGATACAACGTCCAACCCGCACTCTGTCATCCTCCCTCTTGCGGACGAGCGCGAGGTCTTCAGCTTCCAAGTTGATCGCTTGGACCGATTCACGCTCGAGCTGTCGCTGTACCCAACGTTCGGATCCAAGATCATCGGCCGCGCGATTGTGCTCCCGTCGACGTTTGCCGATGTGCGGAATCACCACGCGTTCATGGCGCCTCTGCTCGATCACCATTTGAAAGCGATTGGCGAGGTCGCGTTCGAGGTCAGCTGCATCCGACCGTTCGAAGGCGCGCAGCTAGAGATTGGCGGCAAGGTGCAGACCTATTGGAAGTCGACGGTTGCACCCACGTCAACTGGGCAAGACCATGCACACAAACATCAGCTGCACCGCCCATTGAGCGTGTCAACATCATCGCCGTCCTTGCGATCGCCTGTCGTCGACCATGGCGTCACACACCCGCAGCCCGCCGCGAAGGAGAGTGGCCTTGTCACGGCTAGCTCGCTTTCGGGCGAATACGTCCACCTCACAGTCCAGGTCACGCGTGACATGGTCCCAGTCGTCTGCCCAGACGCATACCTGCCGGTCGATGGTCTGGACATTGCCGTCTCGGACGTTTCGCTCGCTCAATTCGAAGCGATCTCCAGCCACAAGCGGCGGCGGATCAAGGATGTGCGCCGGGAGGGTTTCACAAAGTCGACAGACTGGCACACACTCACGGAAAAGTGTCTTGCCTCGCTGGAGACGGTTCTCTCGGTGAGTCTCAACCACTCGGCCCGAGCTGGCTAATATTACAGGCCTTGCCTGTGTCCCTTGGCGCGTGTATCGAGTTGCGGTATGCGTCCGGGATCGGCCATGCGCCAGAGATCAACGATTTCGTCGATGCTGTCCTACACACGTTGTACAATGCCGGCAAGTCGAACAGCGGACGCAAGGTCATGTTTTCCTCGTTTGACCCGACCGTGTGCACCGCTTTGAACTGGAAGCAGCCAAATTGTGAGCAGCCGGTTCGAGTTGTGGAACCGAGCAGGGCTAACACTGTCAGACGCCGTCTTCTTCTCGTCGTATTGCGGGATTGCACGCAACGCCGCGGATGCGAGCTTGACCCCCGCACTGCCGTCTGAACAAGCCGACATTCGCTGCCTGAGCGTCCGCGAGGCCGTCAACTTTGCGCGCTCCAACAACCTCCTCGGCGTCATTCTCGAAGCGTCAATCTTGGTACGTCGATGCCGTCGCTGAGATCTGTCGCTGACATGCCCAGGCCAACGTGCCCTCACTTGTCCAGAGCGTCAAAGATGCGGGCTTGATCCTTGCTACGTTTGGTCAGCCGCGGGATATCACTGCGCTGAAAACGGGCACGGCCGACGGGCCGACGATTGACGCCTACGCCAACGACGGGTCAGTCTGTTCTCGCGTCGCGTTCACGAAGTTGCCGACTGACGACACGCAGCATCATCACCCTCTCCATCTGATCTCTATCTTTTATCATTTGCTCGCACGGGACTGTATGCATACAATGTACTGTACAATCGTTGGGTCATATGGTGGGTGGGGTTAGATCAAGCCGTGGCCATCGCGGGCTCGACGTCCATTTCATCCGTTTCGTCTTGGTAGGCTTGGGCGGTAGCGCGCTCGACCACAATGCCCTGTTCAATCCTGTGGGCGTCAGCTAGGTGCTCCATTCGACGAGAAGAGACCCACATGGCCATGCGGATGAACGCGCGCGCCGTCGCGACGTTTGTGTCGTGTCCGACTTTGAGTACGTGGTCGAACGCATCCGCACGCGGATCCGGCCGAACCGCTTCGAGGACCTAGACTGTGTCAGCTCTGTACAAGTCGACGGTGATCGACCCACATTGTCAATCAAGTCGATGCGTGCATCGAGGTTGCCATCACGGATCAGAACGCCAACGTCTTCGCGCATGCGATCGATCGAGACGCCGAAAGCGGCGGCCATGGCCGAGAGGTGGACGCTCGTGAACGGTGCAAAGAACTGGACGATTGCGCGGGTCCGGATCGCAGCGTACAGTGCCGTGTGGTGAGGTGCGAGGTATGGGTTGAGACGGACGGCCGGCTCGTGCTTGTTGAGCAAAGCAATCACCTCGCTGTATCGTGCGTTGACAAATGCTTCGACTAGACGCATGATCCAAGGCTCGGCGTCGTCTGCCAGTGAGCGGAACGAGGAGTTGTCGGACACGAACAGCTTGATTGCAGAACGGGGCAAGGTCGCGAGCGTCGTCAGGGCAGAGAAGAGGACGAGATCGGGTTTGTCGAGCACCTGGGTGTGTCAGCGTGGCATGTATACGCGCTAGTCCTCGACTGCAGTGTGCGCTCGCTCGCAAAGACGTCGCCAGGCTGGCGGCGTCGTGAGACAGCCAAGGTGATCCTTTACTCCACAGAGCACCACTAAACCCATCCCAGTCGAGCGACTCACCAAGCCATCCCACTCTCCCAACCCACCCCTCTCCACAACGCCCGCAAAGCCCCTCGCAGCCTTTTCAAACTCGCCGTTACTCAACCAAACGAGTGCCTTTGCGAGCGCACTCTTCCTCGCCAACTCTGTCTTGAGCTCCTTCATCCGCCTGTCCGCCTCGGCGCGTTCGCGTGCTTCAACAGCGCTCAGACTGATCTCCTCTGCGCGCGTCTGTTTCGTCGCCGACGGGTTCGGGAGGCGATCGGCGCTCGCTTCGAGTTTGTGGATCTGAGGCGCGAGGTTGGAGAGGAGATGGTATTGATAGGAGGTGCGGAGGATCGAGAGGCAGAGTTGAATCTGGTGTTGTGGCGTTGAGGCGTATTCGCGCGTCGCGGCATAGTGTCTGAGAGCGGTTTGCGCGTTGCCACTCTTGGCGGCCAGATCACCGAGAGCGATGAGTGTGAGCTGCGGGTGTTAGCGCCGGTCATTGTTCGGGATTGACGAGCGACGAGCCCAAGGAAAGTCATGGCAAAGCTGACGCTGAGGTGATAGACCAGCTATATGTGGCAATCCTGTATGGGGAGCGCAACTCGCCGTGCAATCTTTCCGATGAACAGTTGGTCACTAGGCTTCCTAGAAGTTCACAACTTCAAGGGACCAGCTAGTCAGAGCCACTACAACGGGGACCGATATCCCCGCGCAGCCTCTCGCTTGGAATAGCGGGTCACCACCATTCGTGGCTGACAGCTGTCACGGGCTCAAGCAGACGCTGGTTTGATTTGCCAGCTAATCAAATCAGGCCAAGCCGAGCGGGGAGCACGACTCCACGCGCAGAATCCCTGAAGACTTAGCTGGTCATCAAAGCCCGCCGCAGCTTGTACCAGCAATGTTCTTGCTTTACATATCGACGAAGAACCGATGAAGAAACAGCGTGGTGGCCTATAGCAGCTCCACAGCGCGACCTGTGATCTGCTTGGGTTGCTCCTATGACACTGTCTCAAGACATACGCAGAGTCCAGTGTCAGATGGATCTGCACGAAGATGACTTGCTTTCTCCTGCGGGTCCTAGTCGGCTTGGTGGGCGATCCAGCACTGACACTCGCGACCCGATCCAATGTCTCACCGCATCGCCACCATCACCACCAGCTAAGCCAGTACTCACCCTGATGCTCTCCTTGATCAGATTACTCTGATACCCCCTCAACTCGACCTCGAGTTTCACGCCCTCGTCCTGAGCGTCCTTCGCCGTTTGCTCGATCCACGCATCGTCTCCCGGCTCCTGACCAATCTCCATCCTCGCCGACACGGCTTGTGCGAGCTCGTGGTCTAGTGTGTGCGCCTTGATGAGATCGAGTGCGGCTCTGAGAGCGCGTTGGGTCAATGAGGGGGCGTGGTCTGCTATGTAGAGTAATCGGGTGATCCCTGTGCGGTCTGTGCGGTGTCAGCGGGATAGCGGCGGTCGGCTATCGACTATGATAGGGAGGTTGGCATGGGAACGCACTGGGATACCGCTTGAGCAGCGCATCGAAATCAAATACATGGTCGGCATCCAGCACGACCTTGGCCAGTGGGAGTGATTTCGGCTGCTGCTGTGGCTGCTGCTGCGCCTGATCTTCTACTGGCAACACTTCGTCTTGTGCGTGTGGAGGAGTGTCTGGCCGTGCTGCCATTGCTGCTGTCGCTGCTGCTGTTGAGGATTCTCGAGCGGCCATGGAGGTTGTGACAAGACGCTTGTTGCGGTGGCGAATTCCGATCGCCACGTGGCACCGAGGGGTTAACAAATAAATGACGTGTAGGAAGAATCACATTCGGTGACCCGATAAACCCGAACCGCTATCAAACCCCGATTTCCCAACCCCCTCCTCCCCCCTTCCTCTGTGCGTCATGCTGTTTGCTCTTGTTCATCTTGTTCATCATCTTCTTGGTTTCTTCTTGCTCGACTGTACGCAGCATCGGACTCGCACTGCCACCCCACAGCGGCAAGCGGCACTATGGGCTCGACAGCGTCGCCGTTCCGCTACCTCCAGCTCGTCCGCTACGCGATGCAGCGCTGGCTCGAGCACCCGGTCGCGCTCCGTCGCAAGCCCAAACCCAAGCTCAAGCACGCCCAGGCCGCACGGCAGGTCCAGCTTGCCTCATCGCATGCAGAGTCGTCGGCGCAGGGCGCAGCGCGAGCTCTGGACCCTCACACGGGCGGTCAACCCCACCACCATCACCACCATCATCACCACTCGACGCCAATCTCGCGGCTGATGCATGACCCTGCTCTGAGCATACGTGGGAACAAGGACAACGCGCCGGACAACGTCGTCGTGCTGTGCCATGGTCTGTCGTTAGAGATCGCCAATGCACGCACGTGCTGACGTTGCAGGACTGTATGGGTTCTCGACCGCAACGCCTATCCCACTGTTCCCGAGCTTGAAGCTGCACTACTGGGCCAACGTGCTCCAAGTCTTGCGCGATCAGATGGGCGTCAACGTGCTCGTCGTCGGCGTCAAGGGGTCAGTCTGCTCCAGTCGCAGCTCACAGCACGTCACTGACGCTACACACTAGCACCGGGTCAATCCAAGAGCGCGCCGAACAGATGCACGCGTTCCTCAAAGACACGCTGCCATCCGGCACGGGCGTCAATTTCGTCGCCCACTCGATGGGCGGCTTGGACTGCCGCTACCTCATCTCCCACCTGAAACCAACCTCCTACACGCCTCTATCGTTGACGACGATCGGCACCCCGCACCACGGATCCCCATTCATGGACTGGTGCGCGGCCAACATTGGGGTCGGGACCGCGCTCAAGCTCGCGGTCGCCTCGACCAAAGCAGCAGCCACGACGCTCCCTCCCTACTCGTTAAAATCACCCCTCCTATCCTCGTCCTTCCTCTCGACCTACCTTCTCAAGATCTTTGATTCACCCGCGTATTCCAACCTAACAACCTCGTACCTTCGCGACCACTTCAACCCAAGCACGCCCGACGACGCACGCGTGAAATACACCAGCGTGGCCGGCAGCGTCTCCAAGATCTCCGTCCTGCACCCGCTCTGGTTCCCAAAGCTCGTCCTCGACGCCGCCGCTGAAACGGGCTATGCCTGTCCCGGAGCCGTCGCAGACACGGACAGGGGCAACGACGGTCTCGTCAGCGTCAGTTCCGCCCGGTGGGGTGAATTCCTCGGTACCGTGCATGGCGCGCACCACTGGGAGCTGCGCGGTGAAGGCGGCTTGTTCCCTCAAGTCGGTCCTTCCTCGAGCTCGAACCCACCAGACGCCGGTCAGCCTAAACCCGAACCGAGTCTTGGATTGGAAAACGTAAAGGATCGATCGAGCGAGACCAAGCGGTCGTGGGATCTCGCACAGGTCGGTCAGGTTGTCGATTGGGTCACGGATCTGCTCCCAGGCACCGAGGGCAAGCAAGTGGGACAGAAGCAGCTACGGGACGCGAGGATTGAAAAGGCCCAAGAGCAGGACGGGGCCGTCTCGGGCGCGACCGTGCAGCCGTTCGACCTCGGTAGGTTTTATGGCGCGCTCATGCTCAAATTGAAGAGGGATGGGTTGTAGCATTGCATGCATTGACTGGGATGCATCTTGTCGTGACGAGTCGTGTACAATCATGGATCCGCACGGATCCCGTCTGTAGTTTGGATCGCGCCGCTGTACAGGCGCAGCATGTCGGCTGGGTCGAGGTCGAGTAGCGCTGGATCGAGTGGTGTGGTGTATATCTCGGGGTTCGTTGGCGCTGGCTCGGGCGCGGGCGCGCATGCTGAAACGGCCGTCTGCTTGGCATCATCACTCGCGACACTGTCCTGCGAATCCACAGTGACAGCTTTCGGTCGTCGTCTCGATGGATGCGTCGTCGTTTCTACCCCAGACCATCAGCACCCCCGACCACCCACGCCACGGACTCACGTCTCAGTCCGAGGTTCACAGCCTTGATCAAGACCTGATGCCGACTCCTCGCGGATCCAAACTGTTCAACGACCCAGTCCCAATCCGGTTCGTGTTTCTCCGACGCATCAGCAGAGGCCTTGGCGAGCGCTTGCAGGCGCGAGACTTCGACGGGCTTCCACGCGCCGTGGATGTAGATTGGCGCGGTCGGCATTTCGGAAATGTCGGGCATGGAGGCAGGAAGCGGGATCGCTTGGGCGGGGGTGGTGGTCGGTGACGGAGCTTGGGCTTGGGCGGGGGTGGAAGAGGACGCTAGCGCCGGTGCTGGTGCTGGTGCTGGAACCGGCACTGACGGAATGGCGGTAGTCGGTGTCGAAGTCGACGGTGTCGCTGGCGCAGGTACAGGTACAGGCGACGGCTGCGATGATGGAACAAACGTCGGATTCATGGCCGCGTACGGCTGCATGAGCCCGTACGTATTGACCAAATACGCTCCTTCGTTGGCTGAGCCAGGCTGAGGGTAGACCATCCCACCATTCGGCCCAGTAGGCACTCGCTGACCTGCCAGGTGGTGTATCGGCATCCCCAATACGTGCGCAAAGCCCATTTGCGGCGGTACGTTGTGAAAGCGCGGCGTTGGCGGCCGCGACGAGGGTACCGCCGGGACCGCCGTGGTGTTGAGTTTGCTTTCGTGCGCAATCTATGGCGGTCAGCTGTGCCTCGACTCGGTGCTGAAGACGCACCAGCCCCTCGCAGACTTGGCGCGCGTGCTCCAGCACCCCGAGGACGCCACTGCGACTGCCTCTGGCCGTCAGCTCCAAGCTCTGATGCAGAACCGGTGCCGGAGTGCGCTCCTGCAAACCGTCAGCTAGGTTCCGTCAGCCATCACCAACATACGAGAATGTGCGCGACCTCGGCGTAGAACCGGGCGGCGGCGACACAGACATCCTTGTTGAATCTGTATAGACTTTCCGTCTCTTGCCCTGAATGACTGGGGACCACCTGGGGAGCGCGAGGTGGCTCGAGTTGCGGTGCGGTAAGTGGCCGCTGGGGTTGCACAGGGTGTGGGTAGCTCCATGGATGCTGCGGATGGAAGAGCGGGAACGGATGCTGAACCTGCTGCTGCTGTTGCGGCTGGCTCTGCGGCAGTCGAGGCGGAGGGTCATGTTGCGGCAAGAGAGGGTACTGTTGCTGCTGCGATAAAGGTCTCGATCCTGCCCGCGCTGGCGCCTCGCCTGCCGACGTTGGCCTCGGTTGACCCGAAAGCATCGGCATCACCTTTGGCAGCAGCATCGGTCTTGGGCCCGGTATCAGCGGCCGCGCATACGAGCGCGAGCCGCCAGCAGCGCCGGCGCGTGTCCCAGCCTGCAGATCCGTTGCTGGACGCAGCGGCGGTTTGGTCCTGATGATTGTCTGCATTTGATCACGCTTGCGTTTGAGCGTCTTGGAGCCTTTGGGACCTGTAAGGTATGAGCTGATGCGTTGCAGTAGGACACACTCACGGCCCCGACCTCGTCTACTCTGGTCTGTGAGCGGTACTGGATCCGTCTCCTTGGTGACTTCATTCGACCCGCCGTCATGCACGCCAGCACCAGTCGGCCGTGTCGGCTCTGGCAGTTGCAGCGTGTCTTGAGCGATCCCTAGCCCATCGAGCGTAGCTTGCGCCGGTACGTCCACCCGTTCCGTCTCCGTCTCTGCCGCCCAGTGCAAACCCGGTGGATGCTCCTGAGCGTCTTGGTCCTGCACCAAGTGGGGGAAGAATGCCTCTCCCTCGTCTCCCTCTGCGCCGTCGACGGCGGCCGCCATGTGCAGCCCATGGACGAGACTGGTCGAGTCGTGATAGTATTCCTCATAGTGCTGCGCGTGTGATGGCCCGGGTTCCGTCTGCGGGTACGCTGCCCAATACGTGTCTGGCGAGGCCGTGTGCAGGTGCTCGAGTGCAGCGATGGACAATGACGGGTCATAGCTCTCCCCGACCGAGCTCGGCGATGGTCGCTCGCTGGCGTCGGCTCGGGTCTCGACGTCCATACCCTCCTGGTGCACCTCGCCGCTTCCCTTGGTCGGTTACAACGACTCGGGTGCGAATCCTAATCAGATCAGGATACCATTACACTCCTGATCCTAATCAGACCCTAGTGGCGTCCGTAATCTGCCGCAGCAGCCGCAACCTCGCCTCGAGCGCCAATCGCGCCTCGCGCCGGCGGTCAATCGGACTCGAGCCGGACGCACCGTCAGCTCGGTCGATCAGCGTCGCGAGCGCGTCAACTTGGTCATGCCAGCTGCGGGGCACAGGCGCCGCGATCGCTTGCAACGCCTCGACCGCCCGCTCGGCCTCGACCAGTGGTTCCCGAAAGATGTTTGGCGGCTCGGGTGCGAACAGCACTTGGGATTTCGGGGTGGGCGCCAGCTCGTCCAGCAGTGACGCTACGGCAGTGAGATTTGAACTTTCAAGTCGAGATCAAGCACGCACCAATCTCGGCCTGATCCGCCACAATGCCCCACAGCCACTCGAGCCATTCGCGCTGGTCTTGACGTTGCAGGCCTTGTACCGTCGTGACCGACTGCCGCCACCAGTCGTCCACCGCACGGCCCTGCACCACCGTCCGTCCACGTCCGACGATGGCAGACGCTTCGGCGCGGACCTCGTCATCGTCATCAATCAAGAGCGTGTACAGCGTTCGGTGCACGACAAGGTGGGCGCTCGGGTCGGTCGCGGCGCTAACTGGGTCAAGGACCTTGTCGAGATGGCTGATCGCCCTCACAGCGGCCAAGCGTGATTCGTGCGACTGCCTCGTCAGCTAATAGCTACCATTGCGGTACCAAGGACACTGACCGCGTCCTCGTGCGCGGCAGCCTCGATCAAACGCAGCACCGGCTCTTGGCCTCGCGAAGCACTCGCCAGAACGGGCATCGCCGCCTCTCGAAGCGGCACACAGCGCTTTTGTTCGCACGCCTGCAGCAGCGCCGAGTAGCCGCCCGCGGCACTCGGCCCAGGCTGCGCTTGGATCCACTCGAGCGCGCGGACTCGTACCGCGTCGCTCTCGGCTGCGTCGACGGCAATAGCAGTGATCGTGCCGGTTTGAGACGGACCACTGGCGTCGATCGCGAGCAGCCGCACGTCTTCCACGGTCGTGGTTGCTAGCAGCGCTTCAAGCGTCGTGTCATCCGCTCGGTTATCGTACAGGACCAACTCGGCGGCTGCGGCGTCGAGTAGATCCGATCCCGGCTGATCCGTCTCGGCCTTGCGCAGGATGTCCAGCACCACGTCCGTCGTCTTGCACAGTAATGCCGAGTCCCAGCGCTGAATAAGGCGACCGTATGCGGAAACGCAGCGAACGAAAGCAGCTTGCGTAGGTGGGCAGCGGTTGCGCTCTAGCAGCAGCGGCAGGCAGTCTCCAAGAGCCACTCCGACTTCGTCGATAGCGCCGTCTTGAACGTCCAGCACATCGTTGATGACACGCTCGACAAACATCAAGTGACCCATCAGACCGTTCTGGTCTTGCAAGCTAGCAGCCTGCAGAACAGGGACGATCGTCTTGACGGCATCGATCGGGAGGATCATACTGGATGCAGCTTGGCTCGCGACCTCGCGGACCTACGTGTATCAGTTGTGGCCTACGCGCACCAGTGTACAGACCTGCCAGTCTGCACTCTGCAGATTGCTCCTCACGAGCGGCAACAGCCCAGCCTGGACACTGCGCCCCTGTTCCGTCGCTCGCAGATTCCGCAGGACAATCAGGATCGGGAACAATGCAGAGTGTTCCGTCTCGACGAGCTGCGCGCGTCAGCTACCCGTGCTAAACAGCGTGTCCGCACCCACCTGCGCCTTTTCGGCCGTCAACAAGCCAGCAAAGAACGGTAGCAATCGCGGAAACTTTGCGTGCCACTGATCGACTGGCGTGCGCGCCGCCAAAGTCTGCCGGTTCCCAAACGCGTCTTGCTTCTTGCTGTTGTTGAACGAGCGCGACAGCAGAGTCGAGAGCAGGATCAAGCCAACGTTGCGGACGTTCCAGCTGGCCGGCGTCAGCCCGTCTCAGGCTCGAGAGCGTTCTCAGCTCACTTGTTGGACGCAAACGCATCGACGGCAAGGACGACTGCGCGCTCAAAGTACGTCTCAAAGACAAACGCCTGGCGTGCATCGAGCAGGATGACGCGGATGGTGTTGAACGCGTGCACTTTGGTATCGTCTGTCGATGACTCGTTGCTGACGCGCGCGAGCTCGAACAGCTCGAGCAGGGCGGTGTCAAGCAGCTTGGCGTGAGCCGAGACGATTGCGAGGATGCAGTATGGCAGTGCGGCGGATCGGCGGGTCGTAGATACCTGATCTGTCTGGATAGTGGCAATTTCCGTCTGTCCAGCGCACTCAGCACTACTCGTTGCGTCGCTCAGGGAACCCACCTGAAGCCACCGGCTGCAACTCCCTCGCAGGCCTGATCCCTCGTCGTCCTCGTACGGTCGCACGACTTGGACGAGTTTCCCAAACGCAACCGCAATCTTGGAGAACGTGCCGCGGTGCCGAATCTCATGCAGCCAAACGAGGAACAGGTCGCCCGACGCAATCACTTGGGCGTCGGACCACAGCGAGGGTGAGTCTGCCTTTGCCCTTGCTCGAGCTGTGAGGGGAAGGACGACGAGAGACGACAGTAGCTCGCTGTGCATGTCAGTACTGATCCACTGTTGCAAAGCAGACGCACCCGGCCTCTTTCATCGCGCGCCAGCAGCCGGATAACAAGACGAGATGATCGCCATCGCCATCTTGTTCAACGTCGTCTTCGGCTTCGGCGTCGCGCAGGGCATCACGAGCGCGCGCAATCTCGTGGTCGGCCGTCGTTTCCGTCGATGCGGCGGTAGCAGACAGGACGACGCGGCATACGTCCCAGGTGCGCTGAACGAGGGCTCGGGCAATGACGAGTACTGGGCGCCACTGCTCTACGGCTTCTAGAGTGCTCAAGTCGACCGCGGCAATCACCTCCCTGTCTTGTATCAGTACACTCACCACTACCGTCTCGAGACCGACCTGACAGCCGCCAACAGCCCATGCAGAGGCTGCACAGCCATGCCCTTTACCAAATCGACCTCGTTGGCCTCGACATGGACCTCTAGCCGGTCCAAGACATCCTTGGCAAATGCCACGCTCTGCTCGATTGGCACCAGTTTTTCGAAAACGAGTCGGAGCAGCGCCTTACCAGCCTCGGCGTCGGTGTTGCGCGCACCGAGGATGGCGCTGTATGCGCTGTTGAGCAGTGTCTGCGCCGCGGGCGAGTCGAGCGAGGGATACGCAGGCAGAGGCGAGGGCGCGAGGTTGAGGCTGTGACTCGGTGTCAGCTGTAGTCGATCTGGAAACAAAGATACGCACATGTCTTCTGCACGCCCGCGGATCTCTGTAAAGTTGCTCGCGAGACACGCTAGCAGTGCATCGATTCGTCGCTCATCAAACAGCTCGAGCTGGATCCCGGTCCCCGCGGACCCAGAGCCAGGGTTGAAGACGAGCACGAGCGCATGGTAGATCCGGAGCGAGAGTAGGATCCGAGCGGATGAAGTCTGGTTCACAAACGTTAGGGATGGCAAGATGAAGTCGTCTAGCAGCCACGTGAGCAGGTTTTGCGCGGGTTCGATCGACGCCGCGGGTTGTGGGGCGCGACGGGCTTTGGATGCGAGTGAGCGGATCGACGTGAAAAAGGTCGTGAGGACCGAGGAGATTGCCATGCGGAACCTGCGGGTCAGTCTCTCGCGGGCGGACGAGGTGAGCGCTTACTCGGAGCTCGGAATGTTGGCACTCCACAACAGTGCACGACGGATCAGCCCCGCCCGCGCCTCGTCAATTGCGCCGTTGCCCTTGGTGAACAACGTGAACGCGGCGAGGCGGACTTCGGTTGCTGGATGCGATGCGGCGGCTTCTAGCCTATCGATCGGTAACGACGACACGTCTTGCTTTGTACCGTCGAAACCTGCTGCTGCAACTACGATCCACGCGGGGAGAGTATCGGGTGCTTGGAGGGCTTCGAGGACGTGGGTGTACGCTTTCGGGTGGGCTTCGAACAGCGCAGGGAAGAGGTAGCGTGCGAAATGGGTGAGATAGCTTGCTGCGGTTGGAGACTGTAGGATCGGCAGTAGAGGTTCGACTAGCGTTGCTGTGTTGTCATCCTGCCGCACGCGGCGTTCAAGCAGCGCCAAGACGATGCGACACCGTAGCGCAGGGTAATCCGTCAACGGGACCATTGGCAAGACCCGATCCAACAGATCCAACGGGACAGTTTCGTCCCCCGCCACATCCAGGCCAGTCGCCACCAGTGTCAAATCAAGCTTGTTAACGAGTTTGGAGGCGATCGAGTCGCGGATCACATCATCGAGAAAGTAACGTCGTGGCGGGGCCAGAGCGATCGCGAGGTTGCGACTGGCGTGTAGGATGTCTGAAGCGCGCGCTTGGACAATCTTGTGCGAGCTCTGGAAGCCTGTGAGGATGAGGTCGGATAGCTTGCCGACGGCTGGCCGGGCGATCAAGTTTGCGTCGAGGACGTCGAGGACGTGGGCGTCGGGCGCCACGAGCAGTTTTGGGAGCCGGCGCAGACACAGTACTAGGAAAGCCAGGCGGTCTGCTTCATCCTCGGCGGTGCACGGGCCGAGTGCGAGGCCAAGAGCATGCTCTAGGTGATTTCTATGCATCCACGCATCAGTCGGCTATCCTGCTGCGTCCACCACCCCACCCTTGCGCGAGCTCGTGATCGGACAGCTTTGCCAGTGCCCTTCGCGCTGCCCCGTACGCTGCCTGGGAGCCCATGCTGCTTTGGTTGGTTGTTGGTGGTGTCGAGTTTTGAAGCGGTGTCACGTGATCCCGCTTTGACTATGAAAACCGCGAAGAAGCGGAGGACGTAGGGAAGCGGTTGATTGTTGACGACCACCAGTGCGCGACTGTACGATACCAGCACGGCACCACCAGCACTGCTACAGCACGTCAACAGGGCCATACGACGCAGGCAAAACGCGTGACAGCACCCAGCCATGTCCGAGGCCAAGGCGTTCCCGCTCGTGCCGGAACCCGAGCCGGAACTCGACGTCCACACGTCCCTCGTCGAGCTCGCTCAGGCGTCACTGGCCAACGTGCCAACGGACCAAGTGATCGACCCGGCATTGATGGATGATCCACCTGCCGAGCTTCAGCGTAGCATCATCCCCTCGCCCTCGCCACCACCCGCATCAGGCGAGTACCCCGACAGCGACGTTGTCGACGTCCAGTCGCTCGCCGCGCTCGCCGAAGTCACCAACGGGTTCGAGCACGCAGCAGCAGTCTATGGAGACAGCGAAACGCTGCAGGAAAAGATGCTGCTGGACCAGGCGGCCGCGGGACCATCGAGTGCTCCGATGGACGCGGGCTATGCGTACCCCAGCTTGGACGAGCTCATGCCCCCACCGGACGCTCCGCACCCACTCAAGTTTCCGCTCGAGAACGAAGACGAGTTTCAGCGGTGGATGGCGTCGCAAAAGACGTTGGTCAAGTGGCGGCTCGTTCGCGATTTCGAGGTCGCCGCGAAACAGATGAAGGACCGAGAGCGCGCCAGAGAAAAGCGCGACAAGGCGAGGGAAAGTCAGTGTCCGCGTTGCCTACCTCTCTACCCAACGCTGATCACTGCGCCGTCTACAGAAAAAGCAGCCGACCTCGGGATCCCATACGAACCGAAACCGATTCGATCCTACAAACGGCCTCAGAACCCAGCCAGCCCGCCAGCGGACCGCGAGCGCAACTACCAGTGCCCGTCGCACGGCATCTACCAGCCTGTACCGTCGGACAAGCGGAAACGCTACCGCGCGCCGACGATCACGTGTGGTTGCCTGGCCAACATCAAAGTCTCGAGCTATGCGGACGGCACGCTCGAGGTCAACTGGTTCTGGCGCCACGATGGGCATGGTGCGTCGCGCGATGGGTGTGGACCGGGTGCTGATGGTCGTGACAGTGCCGGGACAGAAGCGCGTGGATGAGAACCCGCCTGCACCGGCCAAGAAGCGCGCGACGACAAAGGCGAAAAAGGCCTTGTCAACCTCGAGTTCACCGAGCGGCGGTACCAGCACGGCACTCGTTCCGCTACCGACAGACGGCAGTGTCACGCCGAAAGCGGACAAGACGTCAGAGAGCACGCTGGCGGCATTGATGGCCGAGCCGGTACCAGCGCAGGCTCAACAGCGGACCGAGCTGAATCGCCACGGTGTACCCGAGAGTGCGATCCGTGGCTCGTAGAGTGGCGCGGGTGGGCGTGTAGCATTTGTATCTATGTCCCTTGACGATTGATGAGTGCGGTAAAGATGGCTGGCTAACCCCTGCAGTGCGGCGATAACGCCGTATAACGCCGAACCCCTTTCCTGTGGACGCGCTGTTCCCCGCGAGACAGCACCGGCCAGTTCGAGTTCATCACCACCACCACCACCACCACCACTGCGCGCTCATCCCGCTCATCAACGTCGTACACGCCACGCAACGCCACGACGATCAACTGTCCTGAAACGGCGAAACGAACAAACAAAGGAAGAGACGAACGGCCAGCCATCGAGCAGTGTGCGTCTGCTCGCTCGCGTCGTTGGAGCGGTTGCTGAGACGCTATACAGAAACACGGACAGTATCGGGATCGAGTGATTCGGTGGACAGACAAAGGACACGAGAGGCACCATGGCCGAGGGCTCAAACTATGACTACCTGTTCAAGGTCGGTCGCGGTCTGGCTCCAGCGCGGTGCGGCGAGCTGACACCGACAGGTCGTGCTGATCGGTGATTCCGGTGTCGGGAAATCGTGAGTTGTGTCGTTATCAGTCGTCGCTGTGGCAGCTAACACTCGATAGCAACCGTATGTCGCCACCCGCGTGCGCTCGTCCGTCACAAGAGCTAACGAACCCCAGTGCTCTCGCGCTTCACCCGCAACGAGTTCAACCTGGAATCCAAGTCGACGATTGGCGTCGAGTTTGCCACGCGCTCGATCAATGTTGATAGCAAGACTGTCAAGGCGCAGATCTGGGACACGGGTTAGTGGCTGTAGCGTACGGCCGTGTGGGGTTCATCCGTCGAGGATGGAGTTTCACTGCTGCGCTGCTTGACGTCTCTTGCTGACGCTTCCCAGCCGGCCAAGAGCGATACCGAGCCATTACCTCTGCGTACGTGCCCTCGGTACCGCCCGATACGAGCCTGACATTGCAGCTACTACCGCGGTGCCGTCGGCGCCCTGCTCGTATACGACATTGCCAAGCACTCGACGTATGAAAACGTCCAGCGCTGGCTCAAGGAGCTCCGAGACCACGCCGACGCCAACATTGTCATCATGCTCGTCGGCAACAAGAGCGATCTCAAGCACCTCCGGGCCGTGCCGACAGAGGACGCCAAGAACTTTGCGAGTGCGTCGCCCGCTGCGCGTTCAAGGATGACGCTGATGCGCTGACTAGCTGAAAACGGCCTGTCGTTTATCGAGACGTCGGCTTTGGACGCATCGAATGTCGAGCTTGCGTTCCAGAACATCCTGACTGGTCCGTCTTGCGCTGTGCAGAGCACAATGAGCGCTGACGTCCCGTATAGACATCTACCGCATCGTGTCCAACAAGGCGCTCGACCAGGGAAACGACGGGATCAAGCCTGCCGGCGGCGAGACGATTGTCGTAGCAAAGTCGGACGACGACGGAGGCGCCAACAAGCAGGGCAAGTGCTGCTGAGCGGCTGTCTTGTCGGACCGGGAGGAGATGGGGTGCCGTGTCTTTGTAATCTTATGGATGGATCGGATCGTCTTGCGTCGCGTGGGCAGCACAACCAAACAACCATCACCGCCATGGGTCAAACGGCTTCATCGTCTTCGTCACCGTCGCCTCTTGCGCTGCACTGCCTCCGCGTCGCCGATGGCTCACCCGCCGCTCTGGCTGGGATCGAGCCGTTCTTCGATTACCTCGTGGGCGTCGACGAACTCGATGGAGCCGAGCTACAAGGCCTGTCCCCCGACGAGCTCGGTCGCGTCCTGGAAGAGAATGAAGGCCGGCAGATTGGACTCCGAGTGTACAGTGCCAAGACGCAGCGAGTGAGATGTGAGCCGCTCTCGACACCACAACCACGCTGATAGCCAGACGTCTCGTTGACTCCATCAAGAGCTTGGTCGACCCAACACCGGATCCCGCACCCATCCCACGACGACTCAGTTCAACCTCAACCGAGCCTGCTAGGTCTCTCTCTCAGGCTGTGCAACCCAGCGACAGCGCTCGAGTCGGTATGGCACATTCTCGAAATCCTAGAAGGCTCACCGGCCGAGGTCTGTCTCTGTCCCCCACATCCGAGGCTGATGCCCCTGTCGTCAGATGGCCGGCCTCGTCCCCTGGGGAGATTATGTGATTGGGTGGTCGGGCGGGGTCCTGCATACTGAATCTGATTTCTATGATTTGGTCGAATCCGTCCGTCTTGGCTTGGCGCTAGACCGGTACAGGAGCTGATGAGCACAGCACGCAGACAAACCGTTACGGCTCTATGTGTATTCGGCAGACTTTGAGTACGTTGCCGTGCCATGCGTGCGTGAAGCGGTTCTGACCCTAGGGACGCAGTAATCTCCGAGAGGTCGTATTGTATCCTACACGGCAGTGGGGAGGAGAGGGCTTACTGGGTTGCGGCGTTGGGTACGTCTCCACTCTGCGTGGTCCGGCTCAAGCTGACGCTCTTCGCTAGGTATGGTCTTCTGCACCGGATCCCTCGACCAGCTACTCCTCCGGCCACCCAGCCTGCAAACGACTACTTTCCGACGCAGCGGCTCGGCGACGCCAACGGGCACGACTCTGGCGCCGACGGCTTCTTCATCCCCGCCAGTCTGCCCGAGAACACTTTGCACTAGTCCTTGTCATCGTTTTGTTTCTCTCGCATGCAGACGATCCGTCGATGGATGCATACTCGAGTCTCATTAAGGGGTCGTTTCACAGCTCAACTCTCGACTTGCTCGACCGACTCGACAATCTCCGACACGAGCGCGCCCGTCACGCCTGGGATCAGGCGCTCGGCCTCTTCGAATGCGAGGCGGAGCGTGTGCAGCGCTTGGCGCGCTTCATTGTTCGGCACACGGAGTGAGAGCTGTCGACGTCAGCCCTGCTCAATCAACCACGCAAAGACGCACCGATTCGATCGCAGGGATAATGACACCGTCCAGCATGGCGTCGTCACCGTCATCAGCTTGAGCAGGAGCATGCCTGTCACCATCTTCATCCTGGTCGGAATCGTACTCTTCCACCTCGCGCCACGGCTGGCCTTGACCCGCAGGCGTTGCCTTTGTCGGCGTCGCATCGTCGCGTTCTTGCGGCACATCGGCAGACGCGAGGCGCATCGTTGCGTATTCTGGGCCCGTGCTGGACCCAGGAGCGCGCGGCAGAGGGCGCGCGGTACTGACGCTCGCCAGAGTGGATGAAGACGCACTCGGTGTGGGTCCGCGAGGGCCTTGAGGCTGTGGAGGGAGTTGCCGGCCTGACACGGACGCTGGTGGCGCGCGCGCCATCGTGCCCGTATTGCGCACCGTGCCGACTGGGAGCGTCAGACGGTTCAGACAAAAGTTTGCAACCCACAATCCCACAGTTCATCAGGCGCCGGTCCATATCTTGGGCTGCGCGCGTCAGCTCACGCTACCAGGCTCGCCTAGCGACTCACTCGTTCCCGGCATCGTTCTTTTTAGTCGAGTCATCCGCCTTGAGCCCGCCTTCAGCCTTCCACCGCTCATGCCGCTCAATCAGCTCGGTGAGGTACGATGCCTTTTTGGCGGTCCGGATGAACCGGTGCTTGAGCAGGTCTTTGGCCGTCGGGCGCTGCGTCGTCAGCTTTGTACATGTGCCATGGCGGTGACGCACATTGCGGGGGTCACGCTGCAGACAGAGTGAGACGAACTCGCGGAACGGCTTTGAGAACTTTTCGTCCAGTTGAGGCGGCGGGTTCTTTGGGATCAGGAAGAGGACCTGGATGATGTCAGCCGGTGATGGAACGGGAGACTGAAAGACATGACCTTCATCGGGTGCAGCTCGGCATAGGGAGGCTCCCCCATGGCCATTTCGATCGCGGTGATACCTGGGCACAGTCAGCACATAGGCGGATCGTAAGCGTACCCACCCAAGCTCCAAATGTCTGCTTTAAAGTCGTAGCCCGACTGCTTGATGACCTCTGGTGACATCCAGTATGGCGTCCCGACAAAAGTGTTCTGCTTGGTCAGTCGTGGCCTTTGAAGCTCGTACACACCTTCTTGGTCATGGTCGCCGTCAATTGACCCGAGACGCCAAAATCGGCCAGCTTGACTGCACATCCTAGGTCAGCTCGGCGCGGCTCGGATACATAGTGGCGACTCGCCATCGCCCGTCGAGCTCAAGAGGATATTGGCGGCTGAGGTTGGATCAGTATGCAGCCATGCCAAGGGATACGACCGACCCTTGATATCGCGGTGGAGCTTGCCCTCGCTATGCAGATACTCGAGTCCTCTCAGCAGCTCGCGCGCCAAAATGGCGATATACTCTTCACGAAACGTCCCGGCTTTCATCTACCCTCGTGAGCCGCGCGACAGCCAGCGAGATCAATCACGCACCAGATCCGAGCACGACCCGCCAGAGCAGTACTCCATGATGATCCAGAGATGTGATCCCTTGAGATACGAGCCGTGGTACCTAGCCCATCAGCCTGATGTGCTGGGATCACGCCAAGACAGACTTTGTGACAAACTCGCTGTCGAGCTGACCGAGGATCTGGATCTCTTGCTGGATATCGTCAATCTCATCTTCTGCGCTCTCGAGGTCTATGATCTTGATGGCGACGGGTAGCGACGTCCGCCGATCGTATCTGGCGCCATCAGCAAAGTCGTAGTCGACCTCGAGTCGCAGACGGACCCCTTGTACACTTCGCCAAAGCTCCCCTTGCCTGGTACGGATCAGCCTCGGTGACACCACGCCGCAGTCGCACACACCAATCCTGTTCTGCTTGACGTAGAACTCTTCCGGGTCGGCATGGTAGTTTGCCTGCTGCGACTGCGCACGGGCCGTCAGCCCCTCGGCTCGCCGGCAGAGCACCGCCCAGGTCGCTCACCATGATGACCCGCGTGATCCGTGTTGGTGACTGGGTGCACTGTACGGTGGGATCGTGTGGTGTCTGTGCCGTGTGATGGCTGCGAGCAATGGGCCCGTTTGCGATCTCGTTGTCGTTGTTGAGTCCAAGTCGATCGTAGCGTCCGGTCGTCGTCGTCGTCCTCAGTCGTCACGTCGTCGTCGTCTCGCACTGCACTCTGGTCCACATCGACCGGGGGAGACCCAAGAGGAGGATGTAGTCAACGGGTGGCAAGACAGGTCGAGCTCGCGGTGGCGGACGAGCAAACGAGTGGCACAGCCAGTTGCATCAACACAATCGTACCGTACGACTAGGGCACTATAGCGAACACGAGGGACACGGGACTAGCAGCAGCAACGGGCAGTTCGTGATTGTGACAACGCGGAGCAGCGGACAGGGACAGGCATTATACCAGACAGGGGTTGCGAGGTGGTGCGAGCAAACGACGAATAGACAATGACCACGACCGGTCGTGGGTTACTTGGATGTGATGTTGTGCACCTCTGTACACTCTCAGTATGGGCCGTGCGCCAGTGAGGCCACTCACTCTTCTCGTGGTGCTTGCGGTTGTCGCTGCGGGAAAAGGTCTTGCCACACGACGGGTGCGAGCACGCGTACGGCTGCACAGATCAGCTCGGCGCCTCGACGGCATACAGCTCACCCACCTTGTGGTTCGTATGCACACCCATCATGTGGCGCTTGAGGTGCTCACGTCGGCCAAAGTAGAGTGGCTGCGCGGCGCACTGTCCGACGTCACATCGGTACGTCTTTTTCGAGTTGACATGGGCCGGGTCGATCGCGACGCTGCGACCGCGCGGTCGCTTGGACACGAGCGGGAGCGGCAACGGACTCGGACGCTTGATCCGAGGTCGGTAGCCCATCGACTGGGCAGAGGTCGATGGCCTCAGGCGCGTGCTTCGGCTCGGTCCCGAAGGCTCATAGTCTGACCCGCCAGAGTCTTCCGCACCATCGTCGTCACCAGAGTCCTCGGGCGAGTCGGGCATCGGTACCGGTGTCGGGATATGCTCGAGCTTGACCATGACCGGTGGCGCGTTGCAGTCGGGCGTCTGGGCAGGTGATTGGCTGTAGCCAGAGCTCATGGCCGGGCTCCACAGTTGACCCGTCGAAGTCTGGCGCATCCGGAATGCAGAGCCAAACGCGCCGCCTTGAGGTAGCGATGGCGGTGCAGATGAAGGCTGGCTCTGGCCTTGCAATGCGGACGGATCGCACGCATAGTAGACGTTGGCGTTTGGCGTCTGCAAGTGATACGACGGAAGCGGCGAGTAGGCCGACATTGGCCCGTTGTACGTCGAACTGGGATACGTCGGCGCTGGGACCCAACTGGATCGCATGGCCGACTCGTCGACCCGTTCGTTGGCATACACTGGTTCGCCATTCACACTGTACCCTGCGACAGGATACGACGGGTACGGGTACGTCATTGGCTGCCCCATCCATCCTGGCTGTTCAAGCGAGTAGTTGCGCGAGCGTGGTGGGATATTGCCGGGGTAGGGCGCGTACGGTTGTGTTGGAATTCGGTCTCGCCGCCGCCAGTCTGTCGACGTGGAGCGCACGGGCAACCGTGGGACCTGGACATCACGCTCCATCCGCACACCATCAGATACGCTGCGAAACGCAGGCGCCGGCCCGAGCAAATCAGACATCCGACCCGGGACCGACGTCGACGCTACTGGCCCTGCGGTTACTTGAGGCGGCTGCTGGGGCTGCGGGTACACTTCCCCGGGTTCGCCGTGGAATGAGTGCGGCCGCGCGCGCGGCTTGTGGGGTCGGATGGTTGCTTGAAACGTGTCGTCGTTGTCCTCGTCTGGTACATGGATCCCTAAGCCATCAAGCGACGGGTGAAACGGGCTCGGCGCGTTACTGTTGGTCGTGCTGTGTGGACCGTGGCTGAACGGGGTGCCCTCGGACGAAGGTGTGTACTCGGACTCGTGCGAGATGCTGCCGCCAGTGCTGAGCTGGTCGGTGGGCGTGCTGGCATCCCGCGGAATCTCGAGCGAGTAGTCTACCGGCGGCATGATCCTCGGCGCCTGGTCGGGGAACGGCGAGCCGTTGTCTGGCATGGGCGGTGATGGGAAGAATGAGGGCGAGTGCGGGATGGGATAGCTAGGCGAAGGGTACGAAGGATGCCTAAGACGTCATGAGCTCTCATCAGCTGGGTGCGCAACACTCACAAAGACTCGGTCATGCCGTTGCAGAGTGATGGTGAGGGCGGGGTCGAGCTGGGTGGCGAAGCCAGGGTCAGCTCTGGGTCCGGCATGCGATCCCAACGGAGAGTACGGTAGTCAGGCAACGAGCCCAAGGGCGTCAGCGATGGCCGTGGACGGCTGAAGGATGCCGATCCAACCAGTGTCTCACGCTTCCACCCCCAGGGATCGACAGTTGTTCGCTCGACGAGATGCCTTTTGTTCACGGCGTCCAGTGGCGACCGGCCAAAGCAGTGACCGGAGCGAGCGAGCCATCACTGATCTCCGCGCCGAGCCCACGCTGGCACTCACAAAGTGTATCGCGGCAGCAGCGACGCAACGGTCGATCGAACGACCAACGCAAGGTTGCTGATGGAAGCGGCCGCGTCGGCCGGATGACGATCCCGAGCGTGACCGTGTGGTGCGGTGCAGGGCACAGGGCAGACGAGCCAGGACCATCAGCTGGTGAAACGGCGTGCACAAGGATCCGCCCTGGATTTCATTCTACGCAGAAACCCTGCAAGGACGGCCCCCCGATGTGGGTGCCATGGCCACCGAGGGCGAGCTAGCAGGCGAGCGAACGCAGTGATCGGCCGTGCCGCGACCGCACTGGCGAGAGAACACCGCCTCTGGCTCGTGCAGCGCCGACGTGGATGCCTGGTGCGGTCCAGCGTCCACGCAAAATCGCCGAGCACTGACGCCCTCACCGGGCCTAGTGCGCCTGGCGTCGAGCCAGGCGATCCGCGCGGTCCTGAAACGCTTCCTTGTGACCGAATAACCCAATCGCGCGGACACGCGTGAAACCGAGAGGCGGTGACGCCGCAGCAGGTGCGGAACTCGTCCGGAAGGTGCAGCAACGAGCTGGGTGCAACAGCGGCCACGTCGGCAGGACACTTACAGATGGTGATGTCGGTCAAGCAAGGGCTCTGCTGATGCTGGCGATCTTTGCAAACGAGGGACGGGCGATCGAGCGGCGAGCCGGCCGCGGACGAAACGAGAGAGCGTGGGTTGTCAACGAGTCGTAGCGTACTGCCGTGCTGTCGTTGTCGAGTCGTGCAGTCGGTCTGCTGGCGCTGTCAGATCTGTTGTCTCTCTAACCTGGCCGAGCGCGGGGCGTTTCATCCCACGCATGGTCAGTGCCGAACACGCCCCCCGAGCTCTTTTCCCCCGCGCGCACGGCCGCCCAAGCAAAAGGCAAAGGGAAACACTGATGGGCGCGCGCGGACACTAAGAAGCCGTTGGCCGGGGTGCAGAGGTCCGGGCCGTGCGCAGGCTGGCCCTCGTTACCGATCGAGCATCAAGCATTGACCGTGATGCGATCAATAATGACGACGAGGCCCGACTCACTGTGATACTGTTCAAGAAGCGGCCCGTGCTCGATGGCGGTCGGGTGGAGCCTTTTGTACCGGGGGCGGACCCGAGCGTCTGTGCGGGACCTCGAGGCAAGAACTGTAACGAGTCGGACGCGAGCGCGCGCTGGGACGGGCCCCGTTGGTCGGAATGCGAATCCCTACCCGTGGCGACCGTTGCGGATCGCACGCCAGCAGACTAGGGCCTAGCACCCGCCCGAGCGTGCATCAAGAGTCTATATACCCGCGTGCTCAGTGGCGGCGAGGTCCGGACGGTCCGAGACGGTCAACGGTCTCGAGCCCGTCTTGAATCTGACAATGTGATAGCGAGACATGGCGTATGCAGGCTGCTGGCTGGCGCGGGCGTGATGAGACGCACGACATGGCCAAGCAGAGAGACTGAGCGCGACTGCAGACTCTAGACTATCCCGTCAAGCTCTGCGATGCGCCGATCGCCAGGCGCTGTAGGCCCATTGTCAACGGCTTGCGGACAGATCTGCCGAAACACGGCGGCGTCGCGCACAGACCTCCTGATCTGTTTCACAGTCGGGATTAAATTTAAACAATTCGCGCGCGTCCTTTGGCTGTACCACGTGACACTCGAATTTCAAGCCGTCCATGGCTACTGAAGCGTCTGCAACGAGTCCAAGACTGCACAACGCCATGCCAGCGCCGCAAGACTTGGTGTTGACCATTGACAGTGATGACGAGTCGATCCCCGAGTCACCCGAGCTCGGTCCCCAGCCGTCGGGAAGCAAAGCCAAGGGCAAGGGCAAGGTCGAGGCCGATACGCTCGACCCAGACTTTGAGTTTGACTTGAGCGGTGGCGCGGGCGGCCTCGGTGAGGTCGAGGCCTGGGGAGGGGATGAAGTGCGCGAAGGGAATGTAGAGGACGGCAAGCAGGTTGGTGTTGGAATCCGAGCAGAGCCGTGCTGACGGTAGCAGCTCCCGCTGAATGTCGACGACATTATCGCGCGGAGATCGGGCAAGTCGCTGCAGTCTTATCAGGAAAAGAAGCGGAAACGAGTCGGCAAGGATGAGGACGAGGATGAGGATGAGAGCGGCATGAGTGTGGATGAAGACGACGAGGAAGACGAGGCGGAGAGTGAATGGGGAGGGATCGACGAGGACGGGAGTGAAGACGCTTTCGGCGCCGGCGTCCCCGTCGGCCGGGCTTCAGACGACGAGAGCGACGAGGCTATGGAGGTCGACAATGCCGACAACGACCAAGAGCAAGAACAAGACGCCGCCGAGTCCGATGCCGAATCCGACTCTGACGCCGAGTCTGAACCCGAGACGGCGGCCGAGCTGGCTCGCAAATCTGCATTCTTCTCTGCCGACCCAACTGCTTCCACCTCATCAAAGGCGCACGTCCCCGACTCGTTTGCCAGCATGAACCTGTCTCGGCCGTTGCTGCGCGCACTAACGGCGCTGTCGCTCAACACACCGACGCCGATCCAGGCGCGCTCTATCCCGCTCGCACTGCTCGGTCGCGATATCCTTGGCTCGGCCGTCACGGGATCCGGCAAGACTGCGGCGTTTATGATCCCCGTTCTGGAGCGACTGGCGTACCGAGATCGATCAAAGGGTGGACAGGCTTGCCGTGTGCTTGTGCTCTGTCCGACTCGTGAGCTGGCCGTCCAGTGCGAGGCCGTTGGCCGTGCTCTGGTAGAAAACGGCGGTCTTGACATTCGCTTGGCCCTTCTCGTCGGTGGCCTTTCCCTTTCGGCACAAGCACATACCCTCCGCACCCTGCCCGACATCCTGATCGCCACGCCCGGTCGTCTGATCGACCATCTGACCAACACCCCGTCCTTCACCTTGTCCGCCCTCGACGTCCTCATCATCGACGAAGCCGACCGCATGCTCGAAGCAGGGTTCAACGACGAGCTCGAAGAGATCATCAAGGCGTGCCCGCGCACGCGTCAAACAATGCTGTTCAGTGCCACAATGACAGACAGCGTCGACGAACTCGTAAAGCTCTCGCTGGACCGGCCCGTACGCGTGTTTGTCGACCCGAAGAAGAGTACGGCTGCTGGCCTCATCCAAGAGTTTGTGCGCGTACGCGAGCGCAACGGTGAAAAGGGCGAGGAAAAGACGCGTGCCGCTTGTCTTGTCGCGCTGTGCAAGCGGACCGTCAGGGAGCGGTGTATCGTCTTCTTCAGGAGCAAGGCGCTCGCGCACCAGATGCGTGTCGTGTTTGGGCTTTCAGGCATGAAGGCGGCCGAGTTGCACGGTAACCTGACGCAGGAGCAGGTGAGTCTGTTCAACCCGGATCGGCACTTGGTGACACGCGCAGCGTCTGCAAGCGCTCACAGACTTCAAGACGGGCAAGGTCGACTACCTGCTCGCGACCGATCTCGCCTCGCGTGGTCTAGACATCAAGGGCGTTGAGACGGTCATCAACTATGACATGCCGGGTCAGCTCGCCCAGTACACCCATCGTGTAGGTCGTACGGCCCGTGCAGGCCGTAAAGGTCGCGCCATCACGCTCGTAGGCGAAGCGGACCGCAAGATGCTCAAAGCGGCCATCAAGCAATCGGACGCTTCCCAGGTCCGTCACCGCGTCATCCCACCCGACGCCATCGCCAGCATGGCAGACAAGCTCGAGGCGTTGAAGGGCGAAGTGCAAGACGTGCTCAAGGAGGAGCGAGAGGAGAAACTGATGCGCCAGGCGGACATGGAGCTGCGCAAGGGCCAGAACATGGTCGAGCATGAAAAGGAGATCTTTTCACGCCCGGCGAGGACGTGGTTCCAGAGTGAGAAGGAGAAGAAGAAGGCTGCGGGTCAGTGGACTGGGTGGACCCAGAGCAGGACTGACAGAGCGCAGAGGCCGGCAAGGAGGCGTATGTGTCTGGTTTCCCTGCCGCGGCCAAGGGCAAGGGCAAGGAGGTGGCCGAGGACAAGGTGAGCGCACTGGGTCTCAACATTGCCACTGCTGACATTCCCAGCCCAAGCGTGGCAAGTATGATGGTCTCTCGCGCAAGCTCAAGCGACGCAAGATGGCCAATGAAGAAGCAGAAGAGCGAGGCGACGGTAAAGCCATTCTCGGCTCGATCCGTGCTGCCAAGAAGCAGCAGAGGCCCGGCAAGATTACCGAGCCCATTGCTCAACCGGTCAGCGCAAAGGCCAAAAAGGCAAAGCGCGCGCGTGTCGGCAAGAGCGGGTTCGACGCTGATGTCAAGAGCAAGGGCAAGGGTGAAGGCATGCGTGCTGCCAAGGGTGACGGCGGCGGTGCTGGGAACAAGGGCAAGCCTGCTGGCAAGGGCAAGGGCAAGCCCAAGGGGAAGCGATAGTGATAGCATTGCATGGATCATGTTGTCATTGCCGCCACTCGGCTGCGCTGATCCGCCGGCGGCCGCCCCTTTGACCCCTGTCGACGACAGTGATGGTCCTGACTGACAATCGCGTTGCGACTGACGGCCATGAGCTGCTAACACTGATCGTCGGCATGACAACCTGACGCGCCCAGTCTGCATCACAACGCTCATCCCGTTTCATCCTGGTATCGTCCCGCCCAACATGGCCAACACGCCGCTCCGCAGTCATCGAGCGTCCGTCGTCTCGCTGCGATCCCTCCCAGAGGGCACAACGGTCTCTTTCCACCCAGAACCGAGTATGAGCCAGCCCGCACGCCCGACCAGGGTCTCGTTCCCAACAGAGGGGCCACAGGGCGCGCAGCTGGACCGGGCCCCGAATCGAAGGCTGGCGTTGGGCAGGACATTGTCGACGCCGACGCCGAGCTCGCGCAGACTCATAAAGAGTCCGTTGCGGAACCCAGTGGGTGAAGGCAGGGAGAAGAAGCGGCAGCGGATCATGCAAGAGATCCTCGAGAGTGAGCAGGCATTCGGCAATGGGTTGGGGGTTTTGCAGGAGGTGAGGTGTCGTTTCCAGACACTGGCTGATCATGGACAGGTCTTTCTACTCCCCCTGCGGGAGACGTTGACGTCTGAGACGCCTCTGATGACGGTCAAGGAACTCCAGATCGTCTTCGGCAACCTCTCCGAGCTACGGCAGCTCAGCGATGATCTCTGCCAAGCCCTGCAGGCGGCGCAAGAAGCACCCGTTTCCTCAATCGACTCGCCTCGCGCAAAGTCTGCGTTTACTCTACATCCCCAGGCTACAGACCATGTCGGCCGACTGGCTGCGGTGCTATCGACCCATCTCCCATTCTTGGCACTGTTCACCACCATCATTTCAACGTTTCCGGCTGCCTCTTTGCTCGTCGACTCGCGGAGACGGTCTTTACCTGCTTTCCGCGCATTCTTGGCACAGGCTGAACTCGATCCACGCTGTGGTCGTCTTCGCTTCAATGACTGGATGTTGACCATCGTCCAGCGCGTCCCCAGATGGGTGCTACTTCTTCGTGATCTCGTATCTGCCACGGATGAGGACGCGCCGGAACACACAAGTCTGCTGCGTACATTGCGCAAGGTTGACCAGAGTAAGTGTCGTGCTGCTACGTGGCCATTCACAACTGCTGAGCTCGACAGTCGCAAACAGCCTCAACGAGCGCTTTCACGAGCAGACGGCTACCCAAGAGCTGCTACTACTCCAGCGGTCCTTCGCCAACCTGCCCGAACCGCTCATCAAACCCGGTCGGCGCCTACTCCGTCAAGGCGACCTCGACAAAGTCGGTCGTCGTGGGATCGAAACGCGTCGCTTTTGGCTTTTCACCGACATTATCGTCTATGGTGCCGAGGCTGCCTCACTACCCTCTGCATACTCGTTGCGAAGTCTGGCGACGACAAGCTGGACGCCGTTACGGGCGAACAGCTATCCAGTCAATGGCGCAAGCCAGGCCGAGAGTCCCAAGGCCGATCGAATCGAGTTGCAGGAGGGCATCTATCGCTTTATGCAAAAATTGGACCTCGAGGATGTGACAATCACGACGGTCGGTGCGAGCGATAGCAAGATTCTGCATGCCGACCGCGCATTCCACATCCTCAGCCCACTGGAGAGCTTCGAGGTGATTGCGGGTAAGTCACTGTGAGCGTGGGTCTACAGCTGACTCTACAGAATCGGTGCAAACTCGCAACGCGTGGATGGACGCGATTCGTACAGCCAAGCAGGACCTCTTGTCAAGTCTGCGCACACTCAACACAACCAAGGAGCATACGCTGCGCAAGCATCGCCGACGTTCGCTGCATGCCGCCACGCCGCTACCCGACGTTTTTGAGCGCTCAGAGGCACTAGAGGTCCCAGCGCGGCCAACATTGCGCAATCGTTCAGTATCGGCGAGCTCGCTCCTGAGCCGTATCGCTCCTCAGACCGACCCGATCCATCGCAGCGTCTCTGTCGCCAATGTGACGTTGCCTGCCGTCGAGCACGAGAATTTCGTGGCGGCCGTGTGGGTCCCGGATGAGCGCGCGGAACGGTGTATGCGCTGCGGTAACCAGTTCACACTGTGGCGAAGGCGGCATCATTGCCGGCTATGCGGCGTCGTCTGTTGCCACTGGTGCTCGACAAGAGTACGCGCGTGCCCTATACGTTACACCTCTGACAGTCGCAGTCATGTATCATCAACGACTCTCACAACCCGCTTGCCGCCACTACATCCGTACGAACGTGCGACACTTGCTTTGACTCTGTCTTCAACCCGTCACCGCGCTCCAGCACCGCGTCGACGTCGCAAAGCTTTGACGTCGTCGTACACAACCTCGAACAAGCGACAATCAAGGCGATGCCGACTTCGCGACCCGTCTCTGCGATTTCAATCTCCACGGCCAGCTTGGGATCCTCAAGCGCACCGCAGACGCCTACGGCTGCGCAGGGTGAAGCGCCGTGGAAGTCGATCCTGCAACCCACGCGGACGGTGACGTTTGAAGCGGTGGATGGAGCAGATGTCAAAGTCAAGCAACCGAGTCTGGCTAGGCGCGTTCTCGAGTCGCTGCAGGAGCAGACACCGTCGGCGCCTCCCGCACCTCAAGCGACCGAGATCAGCAAAGGAAAGGCCGTCGCCATGCTCCATGGTCAGTGACCATGTCATTGAGATACGGAACGCTGATGCGCGCAAGGGATCGTCAAATCGTACGCGTCACAGTGAAGATTGAGAAAAGGCGTTCATTCTGGGTTGTACGTATCACTGAGCTTTTGGATGCTATGAGATGCCGCGTTTTCACTGTACAACACGCTCTAAAGACGCTATCTTACAGCTTGCTCTCTCGCCGAGGCAGCCTGTCTGCCTCGGCAGCAGACAGTCGTTGCTCTTCTTGCGCAGCGAGCACACGTAGCTCTCGTCGCAAGATTTTGCCAGACGCGCTAAGGGCGTCAACGGCGTCTGCGGCGTCTTAGAGCACGCACCTTTTCGGGATAGCATCAAGCAGTACGCAACCTCCTCGCAAGCGCTTTGGATTAGCCGCCTGCAGCCGTCAGCGCTTGTCTTGATTTATCGAAGCAAACTTGCATTTTTGCTGACCCAGTCGATGATCTCGTGCGAGAATCGCGTGCGCTCTTGATCCGTCTTGAGCGTGTGTACGCCGCCAAGCGGGACGACGTAGGCTCTGCGTATTGTAAGTAACGTTCGTACCACTGAGATCCGACGCACCTCGGTAGCTCGGTGGCTTGCTCTTTCGACCATACGCCGCAGACGCCTGAATCGCCAATCTTTGGGTGGGTGAGAAGGAGAGCCTCGAGTTCGGCAGGGGGTACTGAAGCGGTCAGCTGTGCCAGTTTGGAGGACAGAGCAAGTACCTTGATAACCCTTGTACTTGATGAGCTCCTTGACCCGGTCAACAATTCTAGATTGCATCAGCGCAATCCTCCCTGGCCAGCAACACACCTAAAGTACCCTTCCTCGTCCACGACCGCGACGTCTCCCGTCTTGAACCAGTTCCACTCGCCGCCCTCGTCTCCCGGCGGCTGGAAGCTATCCCGAGTCGACTTGTCGTTGCCCAAGTAACCTTTCATGACTGTCGGGCCTCTGATCCAGAGCTCGCCCGGTTGGCCTCGGTCGGCCTCCTCTCCTGCATCGGTGACGAGTCGAGCTTCGAGCGTGGGGATCAGCAGGCCGATTGACCCGACTTTGCGGATCGCATCGCGCAACGGCAAGAGGTGGACAACGGGTGTAGTCTCGGTGAGGCCTGCCGATGGTCAGCAAGACTCAAGGTACGACATCAGCAGTACCCACCATAGCCCTGGATCACGAAACACCGCTCCTTGAGCCGCTTTGCAACCTTGAGTGCAAGGTCTCGTCCGAGCGGGGCGGCACCACTGATGATGCCTCGGAGCGAGCCGAGGTCGTACTGATCGACACTAGGCGAGTTTGCGAGCAGCACGAGCACGGGCGGGACGAGGAGCGCCCATGTGATCTTGTATTTTGCAATTGATGTCAGGAAGAGCTTTTCCTCAAATTTGGGAAGGATGACGACGGGCACGCCCTGAGTCAGAGGTTGCTGGATGCACCTGCTATGTTAGCTGACGTTAGATGCTACAGGGAGAGCGCACATAGCAAAAGCCTGTGGAGGCATCAACCTTGCTCTGAAGATAGTTGGGACACTTACAAAGATGTGACAGAACGGCAAGACACCCATGACGACGTCCTTGTTGCGGTCGAGAGGTTCGTAGACTTGGCGCACGGCTTGCATGTGTGAAGTGAGGTTGTAGTGGGATGTCTCGACGCCTTTCGCCAAGCCAGTCTGGAGGCGTCAGCCGGGTTCGACCTCGGGTTATAAACTGACCGTGCCGGAGCTGTAGCACAGCACTGCCGTCTCATGCACCTGATCCTCATTGAACACCTCTGCCGGCCGAGCCTGCCCTTGTGCACAGTACAGCTCATGGACTGTGCGATACCTGGCATCCTTGTCTGCGTCGGGTGCTAGAAGAACGATACGATCCCGAGAAAGGTGCTTGAACGTGTTGGTCTGCTCCAGCACCGGCAGCAGAGCGGGCGAGATGAACAGCAATGATGTTGACGAGTCTTGGAGCTGATGATCGAGCTCTTTCGGCGTACTGCACGATCAGCTTGGTCCAGCCGAGATAGCGACCTACTGTCCGTAGCTCGCCAACGTCGTCTTGACACCTGCCGCCTGGCATCCTAGTAATGCTACGACCCACTCGATCGAGTTGAACCCGAACACGCAGGCAGTATCGCCGCGGTTGATCCCCAACGACCCGAGCCCAGTGCCAAGCCTCAGTGCACGGCTCTCGAGCTCACCGCGGTCGACTTTGGTGCCCGATGCCGCATCGATAAAGGCCGTCGTGCTGACCGGGGGAACAGGATACGGAGCCTTGTTCCCATTCACCGCCGGGAACAGGTAGTGAAAGAAGCCGGTCTTTGGGAGGTACGGGACCGGGTAGGTCGACTGGATGATGTTGGGAGTCAGAGCGGCCGATGGCATGCTGTAGATTGAGCGTGCTCTGAGCGGTGCCAGCAGCCGACGCCAGAGGAATGGGAGCACGCGTGTCATCTCTCCCAGTGCATCACGTATACGTAGAGCGTCGTGCTGTCCGGTCTTGCAGTCACCGAAGTCGTCGAGTGCAGGTGATCACTCGGAACCGGGCTTTGAGCGGGCCGGATCCACTTCGGATTAGACCAGATCTGGCGTCATTCAGACGTTTCGCGCGTCAACGACGCCGTCCGTGACGTGGATAAGGTCGTCCACGACGTACCGCGACGTGCCAGTCGAGTGCTATCGGCGTCACTGGGCGTCATTGGCAGCAGCAACGCCGTCGCCGTCGACGACGGCGTCAGCAAAGTGTTGTACTTGTTTGCATTAATCCAATTGCCTTCGCCTTTGGGTGCAGCTTGAACATCGTACAGCCATCATTCGAGCCGTATCAGCATGTCAGAGTCACCCGCAAGGACTGGTAATCAATCCGCATCACGCAGCAACCAAGGTAAATTACCTTTTTACAGCATGCGCAACCACTGATTGAATACAGGTACCGATGGGCTCTGGAATACGATTGACGGCGTCCCTGTCCATGTGTCTGAAGTCAGAGAGGGAACAGGCAGTTGTGGACGACGCGGGTGAGAAACGCCGCAGGACGCCGCGTGCTTCACCACCCAACCCCACCTAAAGCCACCCGCGGCTCCATCACTCGTCAACCATGCCTGCACGCAGCGACTCATTCAAGGAATCTGATCATATCGATGCGGTGCTTGCGCACAAGTTGAAGGCGCTTGGCGTTGGCCAAGTCAAAAAGCTGGACACGATCAGTGAAACACAGTATCTCACGTTTGTCAAGACGCATCGCCGGATCGACCGTGTGATTCGGGATCCAACAAAATTCTACCCTACGGACCGTGGCGCCCAATACTGCAAAGTCAGAGAGGAATCAATTGCAAGTGGGGCCAAGCTGTTGAAGGATGAGAGCCCCGAACTCGACAAGCTGCTCAAAGACAAGCATAGAGCAAGATGCGCGCTCAGCCCGGCCGAGTATGTGAGCAAGGGAGTCGACCCTGCCATCATCAAGGCAATAGACGACTACTGTCAAGCATTCGAGCAGGACATGATCGAGGTGCGGTTCGGAGTTGCAATAGCCGTATGCTGACGTAACAGTATTTGTTGACACTCGTGCACGTTGTCCTCGCCGCTGCGGGACCGGATCATTTCGCCATTGATCAGCATCTGCCGATCACTGCTAGGATGGGACACCTGGGATTCGTCAACTCCGACCTTCAATATGCCATCTTGGACAATCGTGAGTCCTTAGGGCGCTGTCGTTTTCGCGAGCTGATCACGCCCAGAGAGCTCACAGCGCGTCCCAGTACTCGCCTTGCGAATCGCAGGTTCTCTCACGTCAGCCGCCCGTGAACGCAACGCCAAGTCGGCGATTGCACAAGCCGATAATCATCTGGCCAGTCTTGATACCCTGCTCAAATGCCAAATCCTCCACCAGATGGCTTACTATGGACTCCGAGCGCATCAAGGCGTTCGGATGAACGGCCGCCTCGCCTATCTCGTGATGATGCGCGCTAGCCCCGACCTTCCGATCGGCGCCAGTGTCGTCAGCCAGCCGCACCAGGTAGACGTTTTTACCAGGACATACGATCTCGTCGACGATAACGGCCGGGAGGAGTTTGTTGAGGATATGGTCGATCTCGTCAGTGGTTGTCTTGGCTGTGTATGGCTCCATTGCTGACAATCGATAGCTGCTTGGCCACGACGACTTTCTCAACGTCTTCAAATGCATCTACGAAAACGGAGCATTTTGGGATGAAGAGTCCCAGGACTTTGTGGAGAGGTCGATACGTGATGATCTGTACGAGGCAATGAGGACCCGTACATCCGTGCGCATCGCATTCACTCCCGAGGAGCTCGGACTGTTGTGAGAGGCCGAAGTATTGTGTGCTGCAGAGGAATGGTCGGGAGAGGCGTGTCAGATCCAGAGGAAGAGTTGATGTTGATGAATAGCCATGTCCAATCATGTTCATAGAGTCTGGTCTGACTATGCACGCCAGCTACAATTGTTTATCGCGGTCAAGATCATCATCTGGCACTGGCGGCGATGACGCCCTTGGTGCAGGGTACACGGACGCCAAGGAGTCCTCGTCGCTGCCCTTCCACAGGACACGCTCAACGACGGCATCGACGATCCAGCGGGCGATGAAGAAAGTGTGCGAGCCGGCAAGAGCGACGAGCACAATCGGGGCGATTGACACCAGCGTCGGCTCGACGTGCACATGCGAGCGGAACATGTAGATCAACGTCGAGTTGGTGATTGACCCCAGCCAGGTGATGACGCTCTGCGTTGGGTCAGCCGTGCATAGCTAAAGGTACGGAAAGGACCTACAAGCGTCTGCAGCCATGCGCCAATGCTCTCGACGCGGGTACCGACAGGCCTTCGCACATGCTTGCAGATCTTGATCGCATCGCTGCGGAGCTCGACATAGTTGTTCACAAGTGCAAACACGGGCGCCAGCGGCCAGACGGCGCTCCAGAGCGTCACATAACCAAACTGGGTCACCATCTCGGCGTAGTCGGCTGGAAGAGTCAGCCCGTGTTGACGCCCGCTGATCCAGCTAAAGATTGCACGGCTGAAAGCAGTGTGTTGAACTTGCACTCACTAAAGATGGCATAGTCTGGCAGCGCCAATTCCCTCTGCACCTTCTCCAGAAACCGGGCCTCGGTCCCACTACTAGCCGTCGGCGACGGTTCACGCCCGAGCGCAGCTTTGAGTGTCGTCTTGCCCGCACGCCAGTCGGCTACAAAGCGAAGCACAAACGGAAGCACGAGCTCCGTCGCAGCGTTGATAACTGTGTCCTCAGTCGTCAGTCCGGCCCAGCTAGTGTTCATACCAGTACATACCCTGGTTCGTCACAGTGTCTGGTAGACCTCAGCATTAATCAAGACCTTGGAGGACAGAACCGACGTACAGGCAAACATCTGCCCCTTGAGCCTGTCTGCCTTGATCCCCTTTTGCTTGGTGATGCGCGTGCGTGGGCCTAGACCCGCCGACTCGGCTGAACCTTTGATCGGTGTCGAGAACGCCGTGTAGCTGTCCATCTTGGTCTGAACGAATGCCATGATGGGCGCGCCGAACGGAACGTAGATGTACCTGAGGTCATTCAGTTGGGCCAGGTGCGAATGGAGCTTGGCACGCAGTAAAGTCGCGAAGGGTAGGGAGTGGTAGGAAAGGTAGGTGCAACCCGGGTGATGGCCAGCGACCCGAGCAGTCGGAGTACTAAAAATAACAGGTGTAGCACGTCACTCACGCAGAGAGAAAGAGACCCAGGTACGCAACGATCGCGTTCATGGCGCTATCAGTGCATCAGCCGCCTTCCCACCCAGATCACAGGCAACGCACAAGACTTTTGCCGTCAGGCTCTTCTCTGCGCCAACAACGGTCGGGTGATTCTCCCATTTCACGAGCAGGTTTGCAAGCGAGTGGTACGCGCCCACAATCTGCGGCACGATACCCACGAACAAGATTGTCGGGACGAGGGACTGGACACGGTTGTCAGCTGACCTCTTGTAAGACGTCGCCGAGAGCCTCACCACATAGTCTTTCCCGAACCCATCCCAGACTTGGCCGACAAACGCTTCGAGCACAAAGATGCCACTGAGGACCGCACCGAGTCCTAGCCCACACAGAACGATGATCGGGACCGAGCCGGCCATTTTCGCATCGCGCGTGACGGCGAGCTTTGGGTCCGTGGCGGCCGTGAGTGGTTCACTCGTACCGGTCGTCGCGACAAACTGCGGACGGAGGGACGTGACGGCTGCGGCTTCGCATCCGGCTGTACCCCAGCGGATGGCGAGTTTGCGTTGCTTGACTTTCCAGGTGGAGGTGAAGACGAGGCCGTACAGGACTAGCAGGGCGCCGTAGAAGGGCGAATAGCCTTTTGAGAAGAGGTAGAAGAGCACCGAGAGGGCCGAGAGCGGGATCAGGGATAGGGTGTAGTGGTGGAGGAATGCAAAGTAGAGGTGGACGTGGGGCGGTTGCTGCTTGGCATCAGTCCAGTCACTGCTGTCAGACAGCGGACATACGTTCTCAGCCAGCTCGCTGCCGTCTTCAATCCCCTTGAACAGCCCAACACGCCAATCCTTCCACCGTTCGAGCCAAGCTTTATCCTGCAACTCGTCATGCAGCGCCACGATCGCCTTGACGCGCGTCCATTCGCCCTCGCCTGGCGTAATCCCGAGCGTGGACGTCAAGAGACCGAACAATAGTCTCAGTCGGGTAGTAGGAGACACCTTGGTCGTAGGGTGTGATAGGATCAGATGGGTTTTGTCAGACTCTCTACAGGTCGGAGCTCAGGGCCTGGGACCGGGTGAATGCCATGGCACGTACGCTTCAGCCTCGACCAGCTCTGCAAGTCTCCAGTCTTGGATCTTGACAAGGACCCAAACCTCCTCCGTCTCAGTCTTGGTCTTGTTCTTTGCCTTGTCCGACGCCGGTGGCAACCCAGTCGTCACACTCAACCCCTCGACACCGTTCAAAACCTCGAGCAACCTGTCGTACCCCTTTTTAGCGTCCGTAGCACCGGGCGTAACGTCGATTGGGATCACAAAGTCGACATGGAACGGGTTCCCAGCGGTCGAGGTCACTGGCGCTCCGGGGGAAGTGGAAGCGCTGTAGACTGATGGCTGGGAGCGTCGGAGTTTGAGTGTACCTGATGGTGTGGGCGGTGCGTTGGCTGAGCGTGTCGTTGGCATCTTGCTGACCGAGAGACGCTGATGATGAGAACCAGAAGACAACGAGCTGGCAGTGATGCATCCGCAACGGTTCGCATTACGTCACTGGGCGCAGACGATCCACATGAAACGCAGCGATGCATCACCCTCGCGTCCCAGCGGCGCCAGCCTGCCCCTCGGCGCGCGCCAGATGCTCCCAGCACCTCGCAGCCACGCTCCGCATCGTTGCGCGCACAGCATCTCCCTCGGAGCCAGACTGCACCATGATGGGCCGCCCGGCATCCCCACCATCACTGACGGATGTGACGAGCGGGAGGTCGCCGAGGACGTCGAGCTCCATGTCGGTTGCGGCCGTGTGGAAGCGTGCGGCAGAGCCAAAGAGCTCGTGGTGGGTCGTGCACGAGGTGCAGGTGTAGTATGCTAGGTTGAGGAGCAGCCCGATGATCTGAATGTCAGCGCAGCACGCGCATCTGACACGACTAGATCATATCGACACTCACAGGGATATCAACCTTCTTAAACATGCTCACGCCCTTGCGCGCATCAATCAACGCCACATCCTGCGGCGTCGACACAATCACCGCGCCTGGGATACATCAGCGCCGTGCTCTACGTCAGGTCTCGTGGAAAGTTCAACGCACCGTCGACGGCTACAAGTTGACCGAGACTGAGCTGGACATCGCCCGTGCCGGGCGGCATGTCGATCACTAATACGTCGAGGTCTTGGTTGGCTGTCGTCCAGTCTACATCGAACAAGAGCTGTGGGGTGTTAGCCCATGCTCACGGGCTGGGCAGGAGATCAACCTGCTGCACGGCTTTCATGACCATCATCCCGCGCCACACGACCGGCGTGTCATGTTTTGGATTCGGTGCTGATCAGGGTCAGCTCAAGAGCCGTGGCTGTGCAAGCTGGCGGAAGACGACGGGGCGTAGTAGGACCCCATGAAGGATGAGATCAACGTACGCAACAGGTAGCCGATCGACATGGTCTTGATCCCGTGGTTTTGCAGTGGTACGAGCTTGTTCCCTATCTTGGCGTCAGCGTACTCTGACCACACTATACCATCCTAACGGGCAGTCGTTGAAGGAGACATACCTTCTGACAGCTGAACATCGCCGGCATCCTCGAGACCCATCAACATCGGCACCGAAGGTCCGAAGATGTCAAGATCAAGCAGTCCGACAGATGGCCGTGCTTTGCCCGTCTGTGCGAGCGCTAGAGCCAAGTTTGCTAAAACCGATCAGTGTGCTCTTTACTTGAGCCCAGCCAACGCACCAGCAACCGTACTCTTCCCGACCCCGCCCTTGCCGCTCGCAACGACCACGACGTGCTTGACACCTCGGATCTTGGATTTCTTCGGTGGCCCTGACGGTCCCCGGCGCGGCATGGTTGGCGGCGCGTTATTCCGCGGGATCCCCTGCAAAGGCTCAGTACCGCTTGGAGCGGAACACGTCTGGACACACCAGTGGGTTCTCATGGCTCGATCGGGAGGTGGAAGCGTGTAGCGCTCGAGTGATCGGTCTAGCGGTACACCTAGGTCCTACACTCACCGCATGAGGGACGAGAGCGCCCACTGCCCGGCCTACGAGTGGTTTCAACATTTCTGCGAGGTGAGCCGTGCGAGACGGTTGCTAGCTTTCGTAGCGGACGGACCTCCACTTTGAGTGTCCGTGGGAAAGTTGGCAACCTGCCGCATTGGGAAAGTGGGAAAGCTGCCGGGTGGCGATGCGGCGGACGATGGGATCGGCATCTGGACTCCAACCTGGTCACCGTCGGCCGAGCTATCAGACGATACTTGGTACATAGCGGCGACAGCGATCGACCATCTCGAGAGCACATCATCTCAGCCAACAGACCCCACCGATAGTCGATCGAGCAACAGACCACCATGACTTATTTGTGAGCGTTATTCCCAGTGCGGTGCTGCGAGCCGAGCTGATCTCGCATCAGCGCGTATGGGATAGCCGTCGCCGTCGTGCTTGTAGTCCTCATCATGATCTGTACGTCCGCGCCACCTCTCTTCCCGAGGGAATTCACTCACACTCCATCGTAGTTCGCCTCATCGCCGTCCGCCGAGCACGCCGCTTGGTACCTCAACCAGTCCTCCCCCTGCCAGTCTCCTACAACCAATCATCAGGTGTCTGGTCTTCAATACACAACGCTGGTAACAGCATCGGAGGCGGCGGAGGCGCTTGGCGACAGTACGGTTCGGGTGCTCGCCCAGTCCAAGGCCAGGCGGTGAACCGGGTCGATGGGGAGAGAGACGACACGTTACCTGCGTATGGTGTGTACTATGTGGCTGTTGAAACTGAGAGATAGGGATTGACGATGAGTAGGCTCGGAATCGACTACGACCCTCCATCTCCCACAACAGCCTACTGCGACGTATGACCCGGCTCAACCACCGCCACCGGCTGCGGCAGCGCCCGTGTATGCTGACGCGCCGCCAAAGTATGCATAGGAACTCGACGTGGATATCGCAACGGAGATCTAGAACCAGACGTGTATTGATAGCGGAATGTAGCTCGTGTAATGATCCTTCGCAGCAACCGCTATCAAGCACAGCGCGGCAGACCACATGCGCGAGCAAGCACACAAGCGCATATCACACATGTAGCATACGCTTTTTCTGCTTTCCATGTTGTATGGTTACAACGGGTCGTTCGCTACACACTCTCACGTGCGCGGCTTCTGCGACCGATTGTGCAGGTACAGGGTGGCCTGATGTCGCTTGATGCAGAATGATCAGCGCGGTGGATCCCTCACTCAGCTCTCGGAACCAACAGGTGGTCCAGGGTGCGGCACATTTGATCGGGCAGATCAGCATTTCCCACATATCCTGCGTCTGTCGTACGAAAACTGTACAAATCATCTACGTACTCAAATGGTACCTTTCTCTGTCTGGTGTCGGGCAATTAGTGTGAACACTATCCATCTCCGGTCAAGTAAGAACGTATTCAACGACGACGCAATACACACTCTGAGAGTCGGACTACGCAGCAGTGCCGTCCTGGCTGCTTGAGTCTTGACACAGCGCAAGCGCTGGCAGTTTACATATCAGTCATAGTCTATGCACATGTACATCACACTTCATCTGCTGTCCAGCACCTAGTCTGCTCTGTTACTCGTTCGTTGCAACACATGGTCAATTGCCTATACAGCTCGACTTTGCGCCTGTTCTAAGCCAGAGGATTCAGCCAATGTTGTCAGATCATATCACAGATCTCACCTGGCTGTTTTTTTATCGCACTGCCTAATCACGAAGCACCGTCGACTTGGGCTGCATCATCATCTCGATCGACTGAGCCTCTCCTGCGGCTGCATCGGGACCAGCCGCGGGAACTGTTGTACAGCGCGCGCTCGAGTAGCGTCTCGCGCTCTTTCTTGAGTAATTTCTCGAACAGCTTGCACTCGCCAGCAGGTTCATCTCCGCATACCAACATGTCGACACGACAAGTCACCGGTACTATGCCAGAAAGAACTGTGGCGAGGCTCAGAACGGAGGGAGGATCGCGCAGCGAGCTCCGTAGGGCCAAGCGCTCCAGGTTGGAAATGGACGAGCGCCGCAAGTCCTCAATGGTCGGACCGGCGTCAGCGTCAGAGCCGCAGGATGATATTGAGACGCTGAGCTCGAGGTCCCGTAGCTTAGGCGCTTGTGTGACAAACGACCCCAGCGTCGAAGACAGGTCCAAACGCAAGTGTGGTTGATGGCCCGGCCGGCGAACTTGCCGTAGGCGCAGCGTAGTGAGGACTTGAGAGTGCTCAAGTAGAAACGAGAGCACTCCTGGGGAGACCGTGGTGGTGCAACTGAGACTGACCAGCCCTGGATGCTCAGCTCCCAGATCGGCGTGAAGTCTACGTAATGCTTCGTAACTCAGTAAGAAGGACGGCAAGTCGATATGGGTCAGGCGGGAGAGGACACAGAGGGAGCGAAAGGACGCGATAACATGGTCGAAGGCATCGTCGATCGGCTCCGCATTCTTGCGAGCGTCGATCAGCCTGTAATGATCTGCTTGTCGACCGCCTGGTGGTAGTAGCCAGCTTTGCCATCGCGGTACTTGCATGATGTCGTCGGATGATGACCAAATTTGGAAAGTGCGCTCCAATGTGGTAGTGCCGTGGTGAAATCGTACGTCTGTGTCCCAGGCGCCGCCGCCGATAATGCCCGGGCCAATGACGTTGAGGTGAACGGTGTTGGGGTAAGAGAGCCGTAAAGTCTCCAGCGACGGCTTAGTGACTTCATCGTTGGAGTACGGTGCGTACAGAGACTCCTCGTAAGCAAGATACCGCACGGCCTCGCAGTACATCGCGATGCGTTGCTGGAGTCCATTCAACAATTGGTGTTGATAAAAGTAGATTAGTGCTCACGGGTGGACAATAGCGCCGAGCAAGTTCCTCTGCCATGATCATCGTGCTATGCCTCCAGAACACCTTGAGACCAACGCGATGTCCGTGCCGCGATGATAACATGACACGGAGCACATCCTTCTTTGACGAGTGGAGGAGGACGCGCGTGAGGAGCTCTGGCGTGTTGTAGATGCGGAACGCAGGCTTCAGATCTCTCATACTGATGGTGGATCAAGTGGGCTTTGATGCGAGTTGGACGCGTTATGCTTCGCCTCGCGTGCACGGTTCGAGTGGCGAAAGAGTGCGGTGGCACTCAGCGCTCCGTGCTACAACCCGAGCTCGCAACGCTCGTATCCCGTCGTCGTCGGCGATAGCGATGACAAATTCACACTGTATTGACATTCTGGACCACAGTATACATGTCGAGCTGGGGAGGAAAAGGGATGCATCACTCACTGCGGGTCACGCCGGTGGCTGTTTTTCTGCAGCCATGTTGTGACCACAATGGCTGCCACGTCGGCACAATATTTCTGTAGCCATGATGCACCTACGTGGCAGCTACGTAGCGACCGTCGACCCTCACCAAAAATTGCCTACGCTGCTGGGTGACAGCTATCGTAGCTGCATACACAGCCAGCTCTGTCATGATTGACACATAGTCGGAGGTTCAAATCCTGGTCACGGACTTTTCCTTTTGCCTTTTTGCCTTGACTTTCTCATCCTGCCACACTGCCACACTGCCACGCCACACTGCCACTTTGCCACTTGGACACTTTGGTGTTGCCACCATGTGGAGCCCCGGTCTCTGAGGGATTAATGCCATTGGTCAGCCATGAGGGATTATTCTCATTGGCCAAAGGATTGAGGCATTAATCCTATTGGCTGGCTCCAGTGCTGAGTCAGCAGCCAAGCTAKTTATAGTTTGAGGCCTTTTCCTRATTGGCTGCTGGTGAGGCATTTCCCAYGGACCTCCACTGTGACATCACAGTTTGCCACCCTGCTTCTTTGTTCCCCCCTGTTAGTCTGAGTCTATATAAGACTGGACTTTGGCCTTGGTTGTACTTCACTGGTCTCATACTCTTCTTCCACCTTTGCCACCTTGTACCTACTGGTAGCTTAGGCTATACATCTACTAGTGCTGCCGAGTCCTCCTCCAGCCACAAGCCTCCGAGCTTGACAAGCTCACGATGTGACCATCATGGCTGCAGCTACGTTGCAACCATGTAGCCATATGAGTGCTGATTGCATTGGACAATATTGCATTACAACTACTAGTAACTACGCTGCTCAACTTCAAGTGGTACTTGCAGCTTCGAGGGCAGTACTTGCAGCTTCGAGGGGAACTTGCAGCTTCGAGGGTAACTGGTAACTTGCAGCATTGAGTGGACGCCTGGCCTGTATTATGTCAGCTCGTTGCAGATCCCATCATCTCAGCGTACGCACAACTAGCATGTCACAACCCCTATGTCCAGATCGAGACTTGCCTAGCAACTCTCGGCGCAGCGGTAGGGACTGGACACCCATGCCGTCACAGCTGCTCTTCCAGTGGAGCTTGGAGCTCGAGTGGGACTTGCAGTGTTGAGTGGAACTCGGCATCAGACGCCCAGCCTGTATGAACAGTACTAGTGTATGTCAGCTCGTCTCAGATCCCGTCATCTCAACGTACGCACCACCGCAAGCCTCAGCAGAACCTCGCAGCAGAACCTCGTTTTTGGCTGAGTTGTCTTGGGTGGATGCATGATCTCGAGTGGATGCATGATCGCAAGTGCCGTGCAAATTTCACAAGTCTTTTGCAGCACGTGAATCAGTGTTGGCTGCTTTGTAGGCGTATTGGGGCAGCCATCATGGCTGCATTGTAGGCACTGAAGCTCCTGTGCCCGTCATGGTCACTTCACAGGCTATCTTCGGGTGCCAACCATGGTTACAGACACAATTGTACTGACGTGGCAGCCATCAGTGGCAAATTGGGCAAGCCTACGTTGCAACTACGTTGGGCAACAGGGTTTCATAGCCCATGTGGTGCCCATGTTGGCTGCTACGTGGCTGCCAAAAAACAGCCATCAGCCTGGCCCGCAGTGACTATCCTACTGCACCGGCCGAGAAGAGGAGACAGCTAACCCCCCACGTCGCCTATCCAATCAAGTGCCATAGACGTCACTGATGTGCGTCATCGTATCATCCGACGTTGCCGCTGCTGATATTGTGCGTGAGTGTCACGACTCCGGCTGAGTGGTAGTCTATCAGAATATGTCCAGATCGAGGTTACTCCCGTAACTCTCGATATTGACCTTTTTAGGGCAGCGGTAGGGACTGGACACCCATGCCGTCACAGTGAGCCAATGATCCAAGCTGCTGGTCGCTGCTCACCTCTGTTCAATCTCTCTTTTGCACATCCTAGTCTGGGCACGGTACGGACTAGCCGAGGTTAAGCCTCTTGCGACTGCGCCACTACTCGGTGCCAGCCTTTGGGGCTTTGGAGGAGGGCTCGCCGAAGCAGCGTGTCGAGCTCTTGTTGAAGCAGCGTCTTGTAACGGCCCCACTTGTTCGTTCCCTTGTGGACGAAGTCAATCGCGCAGGTGACCGGCAAGTGGTGAGACAGCAGCAATGCTACGTCAAGCACAGCTGGAAGCTTCGCGTCATCGATGCGTACTTTGCAGGTGCCGAGTAACGGAAAGCTTGATTCGCGAAGTGAGTCGACGGTCGGGATGGCAGTGTCGTCGCAGACCACGTCGGTCAGAGACACATGAAGACTAAGCGAGCGAAGGCGCAAGGCGCGGCCTTGCAGGGCTTCCAGGGCGGCTTTGAAGCCGATCGGAGTTACGACTGCGCGCGTTGTTGTCGAGTGACGTAGGTCGAGCCCACGGAGAGCATGCGAATGCGCTGCAATCAGGTCCAAGACCTCAACGATGACGCTCGTCCTACATTTGAGGACTGACAAGCCAGGGTGTTCTGACCCGAGATTGTCGAATAGCTGATGCAGGTCGGTGAGGGACATGGTATACGCCGGTAAATTGATCTCCGTGAGGAGCGGAAACACCTCGATCTCCAAGAGCGAGTGGAAAAGCTGTATTGTCGCCACAGGCTCACAGTGATAATTGTCACCGACTGCTTGCTGCAACACCAGGCGGCAGACGGGCCCATGAGTTGGCTCTGCCATCCAGCTGTGCACATCGCCGATGACTGATGTGGCAGATTTCTCGTCGACGGTCAATGTGAGCGACGCGCCGTCGCTGTCCCCGTTGAGACGAGGGTGCAGAGCAAGGGACCATTTGCCGTCGTCTGTATGTTCGGATAGATGTGGCAGATCGATTGTCTCGACATTCGGGTAAGAGAGCAACAGCGTTGCAATTGTGGGATGTCCGGCGGAGGCGCCCTGAAAGCCCTCCCGAGAGCTGCCAGCACACGCCCCACAGCCCACAGGACACTGAAGCAAGCGTACAGCGTTGCAATACTCGAGCATACGACTCTGCATATATCAGCAACGCGTTGTCAGTGCAGAGTAACGTACAGGCGGACAGTAACGCTGGGCCAATTGTACGGTCATGTTCGTTGTGCTGTTCTGCCAGAATATCTTGATCCCAACCTTGAGACCGTGCTTGGACGACAGCATAACACTCAGCAGATCGCGATGTGAGAGCTCTTTGTCACGACTCCGGCCGATGTGTAGTCCATGATCAGAATATGTCCGGATCGAGAGTTACTAGTAACTCTCGATATTGACCTTTTGTAGGGTAGTGGAAGGGACCGGACACCCATGCCATCACACTCTTCCATGACCAAGCTGAGCAGCTCGGCAGTATTGTACACCCGCACACGAGGCTGGGGCCGAGTGACCTCTGCCATGTCGTACAGTATCGAATCGTGATGATCGTTGCTGTCAAAGCGGGCTGTGCTGAGCTTGTCCCAACCTTTGCCCCTCGCACAGACCCCAACGGGAGTGGGGGTACAGTCACCTCCACTGTGATAATGTTCCAAACAAAGCCATCCATCTTTACATTGATCTCATCTAGTCGTCACCTCTACCCACCTGAATCTGAGTTACAAGACAGGTGATTACACCAAGACTCATTGACTATGCGTTTTGGGCAAAAACGCAAGTTGCGTGACTGTGAGAGCCTCGTCGAGAGGGGACCATGGCTCCAAGAGGGCGAGGCCAGATCGGCGAAGATCTGCCTCCGGGAAGCGGGACTCTGGATCGCGCGGCGGAAAGCGAGGTTCCGCACTACGAGGAACCTAGAGGATCGACGAGCGAGAATAGGGAGAACACTATAATATTCGAGCGATGTAGATACAATGTTAGGCCCGGGCACGGCAGAAGGCCAGAACGGGGTGGACGGAGTAGAGAGAGGAGGAAAGGGAGATAGCCTGTTGCACAGGACGGGGTGCTCACTAGAGGTACAGGTCAGACCTGGTGTGCTTGATGTCTTGAGGGCAAGTGGTAGTGAGGCTTGAGAGTGATAACGTATGATATTGGATCTGTCAAGCTCGGAGGCTTGTGGCTGGAGGAGGACTCGGCAGCACTAGTAGATGTATAGCCTAAGCTACCAGTAGGTACAAGGTGGCAAAGGTGGAAGAAGAGTATGAGACCAGTGAAGTGAAGGGAGGGGAAAGTCCAAGCTTAAGTAGTTCTGCTGGGGAGTTTCCCCTAGTCAGGCTAACTCAGCCTTGGTGGAGGTCTGTGGGAAATCCCTCAGTGGCAACCAATGAAAAAAGAGCAAAAAGGTTTGAGGAAGTTCCTGGTTGGGGATGGAACCAGGGATGTGATGTGATTGGTTGTTAAATGCCTCAAAATGCCTCAGTGGCAGTGTGGCAGTGTGGCAGTGTGGCAGAAAGGGAAGGTCAAGGCAAAAAGGCAAAAGGAAAAGTCCGTGACCAGGATTTGAACCTCCGACTAGGTGTCAATCATGACAGGATCCTTGGGAACTGGGTCCCAAGGATGGGTCTTATATACAATGGAAAGACAATAGGAACAGATTTGCGCCTTGCGCCTTGCGCCGTGCGCCTTGCGCCGTGCGCCTTGAGCCGGAAGCCGGGAGTGGCAAGTGGCGAGTGGCGACTGGTGAGTGGCAAGTGGCACTGCTTGTGTTGCGATCTGGTTGCGGGTCGTAACAGTACCCCCGTCTTGAAGAATTGTGTTTGGTGTTTTTGTGGTGTTTTGATGAGGACTTGAGGGTTGCCAGCGGGCAGATCGGTGGTGTATGTCAGATCTTGAGGCTGGGGAGAACTCGGCAGCACCCAGAGATTACTGCATATGTTGCACAGTAGAATACAGTAAGAAGAATGTGAGACCAGTGAAGAACCACTGGCCCAAAAGCCTGCGCTTAAGTAGACTATAGAAAATTGGGGGGACTAGATTAGCTGCTGACCAATCCTGATGTCACAGGTGGAGCTCTATTGCCAATTCCCGCGCACCAGCCAATAAGAGAAAAGCCTCAATCCCAAAATAGACAGCTCCACTGTCTCACCAATTCCAACCAATAGCAGAAATCCCTCATGGAGCCTAGCTCCAAACCCAAAGCTTAGTGCTCCACCTGTGGAGCTGTCACGCCTACGGCGGTGTCACGTGGCGAGTAGCCGCTGCGCAGCGCTCAAGGTGCCACTGGTGCTAATCGCACCAGTGTCTGTGCGCTGCGGCTGTGCCGCCGCGC